>JAUZNK010092269.1:0-12417 GCA_035046665.1 Euphysa ruthae | reverse complement strand
TTCCATAATTTTTGAAATTAAAGGTAGAAGTGATATTGGCCTATAACTCTTAGGATCTGTTTTACATCCTTTTTTAAGTAAAGGTTTTATATTTGCTATTTTATAACTGCCTGGAAATGTTGCTGTTGAGATCGAGAGATTGCATAATTGTGATATCGGTAAAGAAAGGGTTTTTGCTCCATCGTTTAAAATTATACCATTTATATTGTCAACTCCCGGTGCTTTAGAATTATTTATAGTTTTGAGTATGTCATAAATTGATTCTTGAGTTACCAGTGTAAAATTAAAACTTGAGTTTATTTTTAAATTTTTGTAGTGGGATAATGCAAATGCTTTACCATAAAGACCTGGTGATTTAGGAAGTTTCGATACTAATTTGCTTGCAAGACTTGCGAAATAGTCTTTGAAAATTTCAGTTATTGATTTTGGATCAAAAATGTTTATGTCATTTTGTTTTAAACATATATTTGACACTTGAGGTGATTTAGCTGGCAACCATAGTTTCTTAATTTTTTTCCAAAGTTTATTAGGTTTACCTGTTTTTTGGGTTAGTTCGTTTACTATAAATTGTTGTTTTTTTCGTTTGATTGTGTCAATTACATCTTTTTCCAATTGTAAATAAATATCTTTGTCAACATGAAGCTTAGATTTTTTAAATTTCTTAAATTTTGCATTGATATTATTGTAGGTTGTATATATTGTCATCTAAGTATGAGCATTATGGATTTTACTAATGGTTATCTTGAATTACTACTCGCAAAACTAAATTTAGAAATAAAAAACTAACAAATAAAGGGAGACTTAAACATATAATTGCTTCAGTATGGGGAATCTTCAGGTGTTTCTGGTTTTCATGTGTCGGTAACTTTCAATTCATTGTTTACTTTTATTTCTCAACCTACTCGTATTACTTCCCATTCAAAGACACTCATAGACAATATTGCACTAAATTTTTACTCTCCGGATATAATTTCTGTGAATGTGACCATTTCCATTTTAGACCAATTGGCTCAATTTTTTATACACCCTTGTAACTCGAGGAAGGAAAACAAAACAAAATTTGTATCGAGGTGTTATTTTAAAAAGTTGAAACGAAAAAAATTTATACAAGATTTAAGTAATATTAAAAGGATGAACATATTATTAACACTAGTGATATGAGTGATTCTAGTAAGACTTTTCCATTTCTTTTTGAAAGTATTATTGAGCAACATGCAGCTTTCAGGTTGGTGAACAAGAGAAAATCTTTTGACAAATACCTGGAAAGATATCAAAGAAGTAATAAGCATCAATGCCGTCAAAATATTAAACCAAGCGTAAAAAAACATATACTGATCGACGTCTCTAAAATCCCTAACTCTTTCAACGAATTATTTACCAATATAGCCAGAAAACTATCACAGAAAATAGTAATCATGAGGAAAAGATTCACTGACTTTCTCACAAATCTGAATAACAAATCCTTTTTGGTACTCCCTGTTCTGGATGAAGATGTGCCTAACTTTGCTAAGTTTACCTGGCAAAGGTTTAGGACCAAGTAGTCTTCCAAAATTAGTACTGAAAGCAGCACGAGACGTAATCTCAAAACTTCTTTGTCTGATTATAAACAAATCTTTCAAACATGGTGAATTCCAAGATCTCTTTAAAATAGCCAGTCATTTCAGTCTACAAAAGGGTCCAAGTTAGATCACTCAAATACTATCGTCCAATATATTTATTATAATGCATACGTAAAATATTTGAAAAGCCCGTGCACACTAGGCTCTTTAACTTTCTAGATAAATTAAATCGCTTATACAAATACAAATTTGGTTTTAGAAATAAACGCCCAACTACATACATTTTTATTGACATTATTGAAGCCATTAAAAAAGCTCCTGATGAAAAGTCTTTCGCCTGTGGTGTTTTCGTAGACCTTCTGAAAGATTTTCGATATTGTCAATCATATTATTCTACTTACCAAATTAAACTATCATGGAATCAGATATAATTCCCTGCTTACTTCTTACTTATTGAACAGTTCGTGTCAATCAATGGCAAATTTTCTACAACTAATTCGCACAAAGTTCTATTCTTGGACAACTGCTTTTTCTAATCTTCACAATGATCTTAATTAATCCATTCTCCATTACTTTGTGTACCATTTTGCTGATGAACCAACCTAATCTTAGTTGAGTATGTTTTATACTACACACGTAAGAATTCAGCCTTAAATTAAGTAGTTCCAATGGTATGCTGGCCAAAATTAGACACTATGACGGTTTTGAATCACTATTAAGTATATATCATGCTATTTTTGGCTCTAATTTAAAATATGGTTGCCAGATCTGGAAACACTTTAGGAACCAAGCGTTGGGATAAATATTCGCACTTCAAAATAAAGCGCTGAAAATCATTCATCTTCAGCCAAACAGGACTAGGAGTAACATTTCATATTATCTCACAAATATTAGTTTATTGATTGCTAAAGCTTATAAACTTGTTTATTTTCGCAGGAAACACAGGAGAATAAACCTTTTTGTAAATGTCCCCAAGTTATAAATAATTAATTTTTGTTGTATTTTTGCATTGTATTTTTTTGTTTCTGTATATACATATTTCAATGTTTTTTACCATTGTAATTATTTGGATGTTTTTGCCTTGGTTGTTTTTACCTTGGTTATTCATGGTACTTTTCATATTTTGCATATTATGAAATAGACATGTCCTAGAGAGAAGTGACATTAATTCAAGATATGAAGGTTACCTAATCGTCTGGATTTTATTGATTTATTTTATTATTTTTTTCTCTACTGTCACAATGTTCAAATAGAGAAATTTATGAAATAGACGTATCCTACAGAGAAGGAGTAACATTAATTTAAGTTATGGAAGTTTTGGATTTTATTCTTTTATTTTTTACTTTAATGAATCTAAGCTTTGCTTAACACGATTAATCTTAATTCTAAGTCGAGCGTGAGAAACACTCCACATGGGAGATATATCTGCTGCATAGACGCAAAATCCAGATGATTGAGTTTCTAATGAAATATCCAAAAATATATAAACTAAAACACACACTCGTTCTCAACGTTATTTCTGAAACTGTGAACGCACTCGATTTTTGATTCATTTTAAAATTTGAAAACCTATATATTTGTTATGTAGGTAATGCCCGTCTTTTAAATCCTTTTCGGCTAGTTTGATGACGTGTGTTCGTAATCAAATTACCTAAAAAAATTAAAGGATCATTTTTATCTTACAAAACAATTAAAAAATAATTAATATGAAAAGCATAATAAAAACAGAAAAAAAACTTGGAGACATTATAATCACAATAGGCAGATCAGAAAGAGAAGGGATTGATATCGACTTAAGTTATAAAAGTTACCTAATCTTTTGATTTCTTTATCTATTTGTTATCATACCATACTAAATAAATTTTTGGCTCTAAAATGACAGAAAAAAAAATGTTTTATTCAATTTAATAACGACTCACTATTTTGAAATACTTTACTTGTAAAGTAGTTTTATTGAATATATTTTAAAGAGAAAAACTTTTTTTAAAAACACAAAAAAAAAAAATGTTTCTAAATTCAAATAATGATTTCTTATTTAAAGTAGCTAAATGACGCCAGTGAGTGCAACGACTCTAGTAAGTGCAACCACGCCAACAAGTACTGAAATGATTGAACGTTTCAGTTAGTTGTTGCGCGAGAAGCATTAAAATATTGTTATTATTATTATCAATTGTAATCTTCTTATTGTACTAAAATTCTTTTACTAAAAATGTAAAGTTCATTTTAATATCGACGTTTTTGTTTTTGATATTAAAACAGTTGAAGGTTTATTTATAAGGTAGCAATTGCTTAGATTACCACAGTTTAAAATGTGGAAGAGGAGTAAGAAGGAGATGAGGGGTAGTCAAAGAGAAACCCTGAACTTTTTAGAGAACAATTCAGCGTGGAAAAATCAGATATTCCAACATATTATGTAAGAATTATTTCAAAAAATTTAAACATTGAAGTGTGATAATTTAAATAATTAAATAGATTTCCAGTGCTTTCTCAAATTTAGTGAGTTTTCTAGAATTTGAACAACAGTCTGCATTTCGTTTTTTTCAATTTCACGTTTGACTTCTGGTCCTTTTTTCAATTATTGATTTAATGAACTTGGTTGCTTTAAAATTTTTCATAAATTGAAGTCAAAATATCGAAAGTTTACTAAAAAGTTCCGAATTCATGCTTCTTTAGAATTATGAAATCATCAAATTCTGATGGCATTGGAATTTTAGTTCAAAACCTCAATATGAATTATGTCGGTAAGTGGGTACCATAACCTGAGGCTTAACTCTAATGAGAAAGGGTGATTACGACTATACCCATGACTCAGCTAGAAATAAAGCTATTATCTTTTTGCTAGTTTTTCACCAAATAGAATATGAATCTATCTAGTAGATTAGGGGCGAAATAGCCGCGTTCTCCTTGCTGGTTGTAAAAATTAGAAAAGTACTTAAATTTTGTGAGTAGCTACTTTATTTAAGGCTCATGTTTGAACCGCAAAACGCTTTAGAAGTATAAAGATTTTATAGTTTTATAGATAACGTTACCTTTGTTTTAATTTGAAAGCTTTGTTACAACAAAGAATTGCCAAAGGAGCAGGTACACCTAGTTGTTGATAAATGCTGTTAGCTCCAGAATGCAACACAAAATATTCCATTGAAAATATTTTATCATTGTGTTTGGAATTTTACATCTAATTTGCAAAATCGTATAAGTATTAATAGATAGAACTTTTCTAAAGGTTTAAGATTAAGAAAAAACTTTGTTACTCTGCGAATAGCATTTGTTCTGAAGTGCGCCTTAGCATGACACTATTTTTTCCAGTGAACCTTATTTGAACAAATCAGTTGATTACTCCATTGAATCAAAACAAGGCGATATTTGAATCAAAATTGGTACTTGGTCAGTATAATAAATCATAGATTCACTAAAGTTTAAAAACTCTTTCACTAATTCCTGTGACTCGAGATTTTACAATGTTATGGTAAAGATAAAATTAATGTAACACTTTTATAAAATATTTTTAGCATTTTCGCCTTCCGTTTCGCGATGAATGCAATTTCACAACTTAATCTTTCTAAAAATTTATTTCGGACGTAATTTTGCAGCTCAGTCAAAATAACATTGCTTTTTAACTTTTTCGACAATAAACGTCCACAAGATCAATTTTTATTTTTTATACATAAAATTTCGTGAGCAGCTTTCTACTTTGGTCCGAAAAAAAAGAAGTTCCTAATTGTACTACCAAATGTCTGAGGGATATAATATTTATTAAATATATAATAGCATAAAATAATAACATATGATAATACATAACAACAACATATAGTAATAACATAGTTACACTTTTTAAACTAACAGAAAAATATTTTAGTTTACTGAACCATTAAGAATTAAATGTATTGATGATAACTAAATGAAAAGGAAGACTCATAAAACATTTCCCAGGGTTGTAGTATTCTATCGAATTAGCGGACACTCTAAAAGACGGACACAAAAAATTTCATTACACAGACCGAATTCTGGTCAAAGATCCACTCATATCTTTTTACTGGCAATTAGCGGACACTCTAGTTAACAGAAAGATTTTTTTGCACCAAGTTGTCAATTGTGCGATTTTTTTTTTGCTAATTAGTAGATACCGTGAGAAATTTTTCAAAATCTTAACGATTTTAGTCGATTGAAGGAAAAAATTTCTATTTTTTGTGAATTTTTATAAATTTATTACTTGAAAAATTTCTCAATACAACCATTAAGATTTTTCTCAATCTTTTTTAGCAACCAGATTAAGGTTTTTTTAATTCCCCTTAATATGATATCGCACTGGGATTTATAATCCATACCCTCCACCGGGGTTTGTCCTTTTTTTAACAACTTCATTTTGCATCGAGGTGGTGAGCAACATCGACGAAGCTTTAGATATGTTTATAGGGATATTTCCAACAATAATCTCTTTTCCTAGAGAATCTATCGTCGTATTCTTGACAGAATTTGCATCCGCTTTATTTGTCGGTTCTCGGCTGTAAGCACGGTATCTTCTTCTCACAAAAGAAGAGCAGTTGAAAATGTTAAAATCTTCGTCGATGATGATGATAGTCGTTCATATTTTGACAAAAAAAAAAACTATTTTATAACTTTTACTATTTTTTATTTAATTATTAAAAAACTCCTTACTCTTGACTGAACTTATTCTTGTATTCTCTTAAATCTACAATACCCCACAATTCCCAAAAAAATCCTACAATCCTCAAAAAAACTCAAAAAGCATTCCGACTTCAAAAAGAACACGAAAACGAAAATAACAAACTTTCCAAAAAGCGGACAGCGGACATATCCAATTAGTTAAATTAGCTGGATTAGAATCTAATGACCTAAAATCCTAAAAATCCAACGCTGATATTATAACATATTACACTCTGCTTTGATACTAGTTTTAAATAGATCGGTAAGTTGTATTAACATTAAGAATATCAGAAATATATTATTATTTTATGGTAATGTCAGTGACTTAAATATTTGAAAACTTCAGCCATAAGTGCACGATTTTTAGATTTAAATGTTTTGTAGAATTCACACAATGATGGCAAGAGAGTCACGTTTGACTAAATCTGCCTTTTGAGAATGCTTATCCAAAATTTCAATATCTTTATAAAATTTTATACCAAAGAAGCATGGTGTAATCTTGATAAAAGAAATGGTTGTATATTGAGACTACAATCCAATCCAATCAATTTAACTGAATTTTCCAACTAATTGATCCTCTGTGAGTGGATTTTGCGATACATTGAGATCTATAACTAGTTTAAATAAAATCGTCTATACAGTCTAGATGTTTTAAATTTTTATCAAAAAATAGTAATGAAATCTCAGACAAATATAGTGGATTAAATGTGACATCGTGCAGAGCTTTATGGAACGTCGAAAAAGATTTTGAGTAAAAAACTAAAGTGGAAAACGAGTTAAGCCAACTGAAAAACATTTTTGAGGTGTATGTCTAGTAATTTTAGATTGCTGTGGTTTTCTCCATTAGCAGAAAATAAGGCTCATAATAGGTCTGAGAATTACACCTTTTCAACTAATTAGTGTTTTGAAAGTGATGATCCTCGTTTTTTACACTTTTGAAGTTGATTTCAAAGATAATAGTTTTAAATGGTGCATTTTGAATTTAAATAAATATTTCACCGCCCTAGATTACATGTTAAGTAAAAGATAAGTTCGCAAGCTAACATTGACAATAACAATAACAATAACAATAAAAATAACAATAGCATTAATAATAACAATAACAATAACCATAAAATTTAATTTCATAACAGCAATCAAAATACAAGGTCTCGTTACCTATATATATTTTTCTTTACTTTGCTGGCAATAAAAAAACAGTTATGTCAAAGAAAATAAATCAATCACAAATTGATCCAAAAAAATTGAGAAAAGATTATTTTGATTGGGCTATTTCTGATATTTTCTGTACCTCTCCTGTTGAGGATCTTCGGAAACTCCGATAGAATAAACTTTCTCAACTAGATGTAATTCCAATAGCTTTTCAACTATGGAATTTTGATAGGGTTCACTTTGAAAGATGCAGTTCCATAGGGGTTCCATAGCAGAAAAAATAATTGAATTCTGATAGGATGTGGGCAAATCTGCAGTGAAATTCCGATAAACATAGAACAAAAATAGGTAGGAATTCCAGAGGGATAAAATTTTTATTTTGACTTCCTCAACTTTTTCCTCAATAAAAACAATATTCGAACAGCATTCTGGGACTTGCTAAAATTAAATCGTCACAAAATTAATTCGATCACGTGAAATTAATTCAAGCTTAGATTAAATTTACTCAAGTATAAACAAAACTAATTCCAGTAAATATTATTAAAACAAATTTATAATTACTTATTAAATAACTGATACGATATATAGAAAAGCTACCGATTAAGATTAAAGAAAAAACAAAAATTTTGTTATTGGAAAATAAATTTTATAAAACGTAATAAAAATACCATTGAAATTTCGCTACTAATGCGAAAATGAAACGACAAGATATTGTATCATTTATGACAACGACATGATCAAATTTATAAACAAATTATACAAAATCATTCTGTAAATAGCAAAAGTATTGGCCTGAAACCATTTTGTTTTTCTTCTTTGAAACTTTTAAAATGCAACAAGAAACACAATTTTCGATCACTTTAGATTTGCCTATGCTTGGGGACAGTGAAGTCCCGTTGCTGTTTCCAATTTCTCATATTGCATTGAAAGATCCTTTTACTAGAAATAAACATTGACAAAATAAAGAAATCTTCAGATTCAAATTCTTGAATGATTCAACAATATTTATCTGTTTCAAATTTTACCAATCCTTATTACTTCAGTAGATGAGACATTGCATCGCGAAAGTAAATAAATAGGAGTCAAGCATTAAAATTTCGATAAAGCCACTAAGTATGGCTATCTATCTAAATCATTGAATTCAGCTGTTACGCTTTAAAAGTACAGATCAGTGGTATATGTCGGTAAGGCGCAGAAAATATATTGAATGCTATTACAAGGTCAACATAACGCAACATAAAATAGTGAAATTATTTTGAACCTGAATTCCCCAAATATCCTTTATTTTCATTTATTTAACAAAGATCACCGTTGTGTAATATAGTGTTTTGGGGGTGGGAGAATGCGGGCTTTATACTTTTGAGTGGGGTGACCTATGGCCTTCGTGGTGCCTTCCAGGGACTGGTGTGGTTTTATCCCCGAAGTGGAAGAGCTTAAAACTCTTCCACGTGATTGTCCTCTTCACGCGCGGGAATGAACAGCAAAATAATAATTTATGTTCCCATGAAACACTAATTTTTATTGCGGAGATATGGATTGCTTTGGTAATTATTAATCTCCGCAAAATTTTTATTACGGAGATATTGGTAATTGTAAATATATACTCTCTCCCACTATGCGCAGCTCCAAGAATATAGTTATTTTAATTAAAAGAAATAGTTTTACAAATATTAAGTTTCAAATGTTAGCATATGTTGATGCGGCTTAGTGTGCTAACGTGTCTGTTTAAGACACCAGTCAATTCGGTGGTAAAAGTTCGAATCTCCCCGCTATCAAAACCTTTTTTTTAATTTATTTTAAATTTCAACTACAAAAAAAAAATTTTGATACCATAGGCGCTTTTTTTTTTTAAAACACTACAGGCGCTCATAATCAAGAATCTAACACAATCAATTATAGATATTAATACGAATATGATTACATGATTGCATCGCAACAAATCACAACGCTTACCTGTTAAATAATTGGTTAATGGTGGATATGAAACAACAATGAAATAATAAAAACCCTCATTGGTTCAGTTAAATTTCATTCCCAAGAGGGGTTTCTTTCGAGAGTTTTGGATTTAGTTATAAAATGATAAAAATTGTAATAAGTATGTAATAATTAAGATACATGTCTTTTTACTTAGGTAATGATAGTTTGAACTATTCTAAGATTTTCTTAGTCTATACTTAATATATTGTTTTTGATGATAACAGTTTTATGCATTTACTATAAATTCATATATAAAAATATAACAAGTATTAAAACTTGATCATTTATTTAGTTTGTAAGTTTGTTTGAATAATTTATAAAGAATACATTGTTTTGTTTGGTTAGCATGTAGTCCGACACGATAAATTTGTCTGACGTCAAACATTAATATATTTTATCTTTAAATTCAACTTTAAAGTCTGTTATTGTTTTAAATTTTTGTAATTTTAATTTTTTTTTTATTAAAAAGTAACTTTCCTCTCTCCTACATATCGGGAAAACACTAACTTGGTGCGCTAGGTGTTGAATTCATATACACTGGTAGCGATTTGAAATGATTGATCCCTAAAAAAAAACTCGAGCTTTAAGCTCACTTAAAACCCGAGTTTTTTAATGAAGGAATGGCAAGTTTCTATGCGCCCTCTCTCAACCAATCCCCTGTTTTGTGTCCTGGCCGTGCTCTACGATTTTTTTTCTTAATCCTCGTCTTTACTTCCATTTTCATAGCATGGAATTTTCGAACTTCTTCTAAAACCGAATGAAACATGTCTTGACTTAACTTCAAGCACCATGCTAGCTAGATCCGCAATTGATTTGAGCTTGCTCTCTGCGAGAACGCAGAAATGACCGTGCTTTGGAGTTTATATTCTTATTCAATTAGAGGCAAGCTTTGTGCCAGCACTCACGAGAAAGCACTCGGTACCAATGCCTATGATGATTGGAAAGATTGGTGCTGCGATCACGGTGGCTAAGAGGTCGGTTCTAACGCCTCCCAGAACGACGTCTATCAAACTAGCTCCGACATCAACTCCATAAATAACCTTGACGACCTGAGTATATTTGTTCATAAAGCTTTCACTGGAGTAAATCTCGGCTTTTAACTTATCTTTAAGTTTGGCTATCTGTGTCAATCGGTAGTCTGTCCCAGTCTCAGGTATAGCATGAGTTTCGATTTATTGCAGTGTATAGCAGAGGGTATCTATCTACTTTCTCCATGTCGATTTTAAAGGAGAAATTAAGTAACTCCCATCCTTTCCTTTGATTATCTCACCGGTATTGACATACTGATGTAGTTTTTTGGGATCTCACGTCTCAAAACCCAGAGCCACCTTGCCTTTAATTTTTATCCTACACTGACATAGCAGGGACGATCATATCAAACCTATTCCAACCATCATAAGTTGCGGTGATATACAGGAAACGGTATTTCTCCGGAGGGTCCGTCAATATTGCCCTTGTCGTAGCCACTAGCTGAGCCGCCCATAAGAGCGTAGATGAAGAGAGATATAAGCCATACTTATTTTGAAAAATACCTCTATTCATTTCTCGGGCTAAGTATTTTTCTCCCCATCATTGCTCACCAGCTTCTCCTTTAGAACTAGAAGAACCGGAAAAATCACGCTCTCCGCGTTCTCCTTTAGGACCAGGAGCACCGGAAAGTCTATGCTCACCTGGGTCAAATTTAGGACCAGGATCACCGGCAAATCCACGCTCACTGGATATTCCTTTAGGACCAGAAAGGCTTAGGTTTCCTTTAGGCACAATTGGCCCCTTCCGGCCGCGTTTGTTTATAGTGCTATCCGGCTTAATATTATGTCCCAATATGTTCGCCATTGGTTAAATGAGCCCCGACCTTCCGCATTTTAATCACAAATGCGGATTGGTATAATATGTGTGAGATAGATCAACTGTTTGGAATTTATATTGTTCACTGGGCGCGTCGTTATAGAACTCCATAAAGCGATTTATAATTTATTTAATTTGATAACTTAAGATGTGGACTGGTATTTTATCGGCTGGAAAACGAAAGAGATACATGCAGTCCAATTTTAAGCGCTGGCGCCGTGCATCTCCAATTCCACTACACAATTTCGCTATGATGTTGAGTGTAGTGTTTTTGTGGTGACTTCCATCGCTTATAAGGTGGCCGAAATACTTCAACCGCTCAGCCTATTCTCTCAGGTCATCCACAAAGTGAATGTTTTTATTTTTTGGGTGAGACTCAATTGACTCTTTGGCAATAATTTGTAAACGGAAATTCTCGGACTTTGAACGTAGTTATGATTTTGTAATAAACAGATTGGTCTGGCCGGTAAGCACAAAGGTATATTACTTCAAATTATGACTGTGGGTTGAATAGGAGTTCCTGAATTAGTGTTATTTTACCGTCCATTTTCGGTCCACAAAATCCTAGCAAGATGCGTTGGTAGGCAAGTATCTTATACCCGGTGTTCCATTTGAAAGTTATTTGAATGTAACGTTATGTATACGTTAGCATAAAAGTTTCAAACGAGTACCAATACATTGAGAAAGCCACGTGTTCTTATGCCGGATGATCTCGCAGTCCTGTTGGAAGCAGCGGTGAATAATATTACCAAACCAAACACGCAAGCGCATCAAACTCGACCAAGCATAAACGATCTCAAGAAAAAATAGGACGAAACATCACTTCGCAGTGAGCTTGTCCAGGAGAAACGAAAGAGAGTGAAAAAAAAACAATTCAACGTCAGGCAATCCTAGAGGAGCAATTGACTGCATAAAGTGCAGATGATTATTTTAGCCCACTTCAGATACTCAAAATTAAAAATAAGATGACAACATTGCAGGCAGAACAATCATCAAGAAAAATGAAAAGAAAAGAATGTTAAAGGCTCGCGAGGTTTCAAAGGGCAGGGTCCACATGGTGGCGGAGAGTTCGGTAAAATGCTTCAGCTGCAGGAGGAAACCTCTTCACAGATGCCCGAAGGCATTCGACCATTCATTCATTCATTTATTTAACGTTGGTAACGCTTACATAGTTGTATATGAATATAATTATATATTAATAAACATTAATATAGACCAA
>JAUZNK010092258.1:0-12419 GCA_035046665.1 Euphysa ruthae | reverse complement strand
GTATATATATATACACACACACACATACACACTCACTCACTGACTTATTTACTTACTTGATTATTTAGAGAATGTTGAAGTGGCAGGATGTTAGAGAGCAAATAAGACAGCCCCAAGAATTTCTAGTGCTCATGTAAAATTCAATGAATCTTATATTATCTATGTTGCATAAAACATTAGCAACTATAGACTATACCAAGCTTTTAAAAGACTGTATTTTTTATAAATAAGTCATTTTTTGCAAGACTAGAAGCCACTACTAAGCAGGAAGCTAAAGAAGAGTTAAAACTCCAATCAAATTTTTACTTCCGAAGTTTGGTGACGATTCTGACAGTATAATTTCAATTAAGAACAAAAGCTACTGTGAATTTTGCTCAGTACTGAAAAATAAGTTTTAATATATATAAAAATAAGCCCTAATAGTCTTCATGCAAAGTTTCAATATTTTTTGAAAAAATTCTAAAACTGTAATTTTCTGTCCAAAAAATGACCATATGTAGGTCCAGTACCAAATAAAAGAGCTTTTAACAGGTTGTCAAGAAAATCCCTTTTAGTCCTCTAACTTCATGAAAAATAACAAAAGTTTTTAGAGAATATTTCAAAAGCATCATTTTTAGTTTTAAACATAATAAATATAATATTTATAATACCATATTTAGGCCTAGTACTGAAAAATAAGTATTTGACAGGTAGTCATATTGTCCTCTAACTTCATGTAAAACTTCAAGAAAATATAATAACCTTCAGGAAAATTTTGAAAAGATGAACATCATTTATTTGGCCAAAAACTGACCATATTTGGGCTCATTACCAAAAAACAAGAGTTTTTAAAAGGTGGCCATAAAGGCAAAAAAAGTTACATAGTTCTCTAATTTCAAGAAAAATTCCAGGAAAATTTAATGAAAAATTTTAGGCCTAAATTTACCATATATGGGCATATATTATTACCAAAAATGAAGTTGTTTTTTTTTTCAAAAATCTAAAACTTCCACTTTCCCACCCTTATGGTCCAAGGACTTTACAAAAAATTCAAAAAAACTATTAAACAGTTTCTGAGAAAAGCGCTCTGAAAAAACAAACAAACTAATGAACATGCATGAGTAAATTCATACAACACTAATCTATTATTTAACATAAAACCCATCAAGACTATCATCAAATCATAACTGATCACCAACAATGAAATGGTCACTATGGTGATGATACCAAAGTAAAATATTTTAATTATCGAATGCTAAGTCAAGACTGCTCCTTGATTATGAGAAGAAAATTTTACGGTAGAACAGTTAAGTTCAAAAATTAATGGAATAATAGCATTTGTATTATTTAAAAGTCTTCGATCTAGATTAAATTTTTCTAAAAAAAATTCCAGTTTGTTGAAAGTAATAGAAGCACATCAATTAAGTATTCTGTGTAATTTTGAATGAGTCTTGGCTCTATAAATTAGCACCATCAAAATAGTTTTCTTGTCAATTTTCATTAAAACACCCGTGATTTCCATATTTCCATATTTCAACTCAAGTATCTGGCCTCTAGCCTTTTTATAGTAAATAGCAAGACCAGATGTAGTCGCTTTTTAAATTTCAAATTTATTAATGTTGTATTTATACTGCTAAGTTTTTTCTTATTGCTTGTCTCAAAAAATATATATAATGCTGTATCATTGTATCATATATTCTATCTTTTACAAAGTGTTCAATGTGTTTGCTCCAAGATATAATATTTAAAACTAATTTTTCAAACAAAAGCTTTTATAATAATGGGTAGTACCAGTGAAAGAATGCATCTTCTCTGGTGTATTTCATTTCAGTTAGTGCTATCTTGTTAACTTCAAAATGCTTAGGTTTGAAGCTGAGAAACATAATTTTTTCTGATTAGGCAGGACTTCCCAAAAAAGTGATATTTGTAGCAAGGAAATACAGAAGCTTAACCAAAAACTATGTTGATGATTTTAGACCTGAATGAGCATATTTTGGCTTAGTCGGTCCAATACCGAAAAATAAATTTTTTCAAAAATAAAAAATTGTAACTTACGAAACAAATAACAAACAGAACAATAATATTATACCGTATTAATACAACAGTTTATTGTTATCTCACCAATAACTATGATAATGGCATTGCTACAGAACTTTGAGACGGTACAAATAAGTTGGGGGGGAGAGGTTAATAAGTGTATGCGACAAAAGGTGATAATGACAAAAAACTTGTCATACTGCAAAAGGGTAAAATTCATGGAATCAATCATTGCCTATTCTTCTTTTTAACTACCAGCACAAAATCAATAAGAATCCTCATACAACTATATGCCCAACATAATTTTCATCATATGGTCGTTAAAAATGTACATCCGCAAAAAGTACATGTGGTCAGCCTCTTGTTTACAAAAGAAATGCAAAAAACAAAAATTTATTGTAAAAATTAAAAATATCACTCTAAGTGAAAAATACCACAAAGTGGCTTAAATTGGCACAATGTTTTTCATGATTTCGATGAGTGCAATCCTTGTGTAATAGTATCGATGAACTTCCAATTGTCTTAGCTTGGGTTTATATAGTAATGAGTAAATGGGTAAATAAGTAAGTGATCTAGCACTATTTTGGTTAATCGCCATCTTTTCTCCATTAAACTCATACTAAAAATTCATTTCAATGAATCAGTCTGATTACTAAAAAATAAGTTACAAAAATATGTTTAAAAACTCACTGGAAATTTAATTTAATTCCACACCAAAAGGATGAAAGACTCTTTAATGGCAAATGGTTAAACGTCTGCTTTTCACGGGAACATCTAGGACACCAATGTAGATAAATTCACTGATATTTTAAGAAATTTATATGACCTCTTTTGCTGAGCTGACAATTATAAAATCAATTAAAAGTTGTATATATTCCCACAATTCAAAATAAAAAACACCACTGTAAACATTTTTGAGCAAAATGCTACGTGACTAAAAATTGAAGAAAAAAAACTTTTGCATATCAACAGAAAAAAATTAATAATCAATTCATAGAATCAAATTGAAATAATTCACCTGGTGGGGCTTCAAAATATTTTCTAATTTACTTGAAAGGAATATATCTGGATCGTTTGTGGGGTGGTTCAAGTTTATCAAAACACGGCCATCATAATCAGGAATGTTTAAATAATCATTTGTATGAAGACCTGTAATAAAATAATAGAAATTATAAACCCAAAGTAAGAAAATAAAAGACATTTGTGCAAGGGAACAGGTCTAATACAACAAGTTTAAAAACAAAAAGAAAAAATACAGGTAATTAACAGACTCTCGGAAATAAAAGAAAAGTTATACAAAGAAAATCTGTAGCTAAAAAATCGTATCAAAGATTCCATTAAAAATATGTCCAAACAGGACTAAAACTTAACAGAATTGAAGCAGAACTTTTGAGAATAAAATTTAAAATGCAGAATTTTGGGCATGCCTTATCAGAAAATTTTTTACGAAAACCAACATCCTTGAAATTAACCTTTTGAGAAAAATTTAATTCAAGTAATTTTTAGGATCCAAACACCCTGAAAAGAATCTTTGGCAATTATAGCTCATAAAAAATTATTTAAAAAAAAAGGTAATCTAAAAAAGAATCTCAAGAAAATTTTGAAAATTTTGCTTGTAAAATAACTTTGCTTTGGCGCCTGAGACCAGGGCCTATAAGACCATATAGTGGGACCTGGACCCATGGAAAAAGAATTTTTGGCAGCTAAAAACAGGAGATAAAAGATGTCATAAGACTATAGGTCTTTCAACTTAATGCAAAATTTACAAATAAAAATCATGTTTCAGATTCTGGGCACTGGGCACAATAACATTTTTTAAATGGCTAAAATGTAATCATATTTCAAAGTTAAAACATGATTCAGCAGAATCGGAAAATTATTTCTAGAAAAATATTCTAAAATCGTTTTTAGATCAAATTAAGACTTGTTTCTGGGGGCTGGGTTCACAGAACTACAATTTTTGACAGGTGGCCTATGACTCAAAAAAAATCCGAAAGGTTCGTGAGACGAGATGACCAGACGGTAGGACAGGCATGGGAGACTATTGGCCTCCATTGGTTTTGTAAGAGTTTAAAAAACTTTGATCAATATATATACATAATTTTTTTTTCTCCACAAATTCAAGGAAGAGTTTTTAAATAAAGCAGGTACTAATCAAATATTTTTTTTTTTATTTTAAAGCAGGGTACTATTTAGTTGAGTGTTAAAATTTAGATGGGTGCTAAAATTTAGATGGGTGTTAAAATTTAGGGTTTTTTAAAATTGATTCAATAATAGTATCTAACTTTAATTCTTTGGAATGAGAAATAATTAATTAAATAAAGAAAACTCTAACATGAGTTGTATGTCTGGAATAGGGTACATTTATGACATAATGAGAAAAACTAAGGTCAAGAAATAAATTTTTTTTTTTTTTAACATACAGAATCACATTTTTGAAAAATATTTAAGCATTTGATATGAAACAAAACATAGTGGCTAAATTTATACCACTTTATTAATGATTACAATATAATTAACTTACCAAGTTCACTGTAGTATTTGCCAGACTGAGCCTTTTTTTCAACAACTTTTTCTTCATCACTATCAGAACTTAAAATAAAAATGGTTTCATCCTTTCTTAAGTCCTCTTCGCTATCTGTATCTAGACAAATTATATCATTCTTTGGCTCTGCAAGTGTTTCATGTTTATTTTTAACCTTTGTAAAGAGTTCTTCTGCATTATGTTCAATATTTAAACCTAATCTCTGTAAACGCTTTTGTTCTTCTTTACGCAAAAGTTGTGTTGAAGAATCGAGTTGTTTATCAGCAAGTACATTACGAATATTCCTACGAAAACCTCTATTCCTTTTCTTCCTTGTATTTTTGTTTGAACTTTTTGAGTTAAAATCTTCAGAAGCGTCACTCAGAATTTCTAGAGCATCAGAATCTTGTAGTTCAAAATTTTCATCTAATTTCTGAAATTTTGACTCACTAGATTCACCTTCTATTCGCTTTCGCTTTGATAAACGTGAATTATTCAAAACATTATAACAAACTTCAGTAATAATTGAACTTATCATATTTTCAACATCCATATTGTAATGTCATATATTTAATCCTATGTTAAAAATAATTATTTTGTAATTTTTGTCAACAGTCGCACGGATTCCTCTTCAAATTTTTTTCACCCCCAATTTTCAACCCAGAAAAAACTCCACCTTAGAGAATTCAACACTTAATTTTTTTCAGTCTAGTAATTCACTGTAAAACGCTGAAGTCATAACTAAAGTCACTGTAACAATCATATTTCCTAATATTTATCATCATGTTAGCTCTTTTCAATAGATAATGCCAAAAAAAAACCTCAGACAATCCATAGTGGCAATATTTTAATAATGAGCAAGGACCTAACATTTTGGAACTGAAGGAGACTGAGTGTTATTTAAAAAAGACTGAGCTCCTATGAAGGACTCTAAGAACTACTAAATCTTCTGTATTTTTCAAAATCTATATTGATTCACAGCTTATTCATTTAAATTATCCACCCCACATTATAATTAGGATTGGAAGCAGGATTGGTAGGATGAACTATGTTTTTGTTGTACATAATTTAATTTGAAGCAGCATTACTACTTTAAAGTAAAACATTTGAGAAACTATTGTGTTTTAATTTAAATTTCTTTTTCATATTTTTTTTCAATATTATAATTGCACAGATTGTCATCAAACAGGCAACAAAAAACTCGAACTTAGTAAAATCATCAATTTATACTATAATTTATAGTTAATCAAGCATCATAACCAGAAATTTATAAAGAAATTTTTAGTACTTCAACCTTTAAATAGAAACTTAACCTACCCCAAATTATTATTCAAAAAAATCTAGTTATAGCTACCTAGCTATAATTATATTTATAAATATTAAAAATATTTCAAATTTGAAAAAAAATGTACATAAATTAAGCAGTTAATTATGGAACTTTAGGCAATTCAAAACAAAAAAAAATTCTTTTTTAAAGTGTGACAAAGATGGTTAGCCATTACATTACTGTTGTCTCTTATCATAGTCATCATTTATCATTGTTAGAATTACAGTGCACAAAATAATAGTTTTGTTTAAAAAGGACTGAACCTTGGGGAGCCCCAATTTGAGCATAGTCAACTGAAGACTTAAAACCGTTTATTGACACAAATCAATAAAAATACCCTAAGATAACATATATATAAACCTAATAATAAAATTTTAATTTATAAACCCCAAAATCTCGAATCTATTTTTAATTATAATTAATTATAATTAATTTTCCTAAAAAGTCTAACTTAATAGTTGGATCTATTTATAAGCATACTTGTATGTCAATAGATGAATTCTTTCCCAAGTACTTCAGAAAATGTCAAAAGAAAATAAGTGTTATACTAATAATTAATAAGTTTATTCTTCTAGGTGATTTTAACATAGACCTTATTAAATATAGTACTGACGAAAACACATCCAAATTTTCTCATATAACTTTCTTCCATATATAATGCTTCCTACGAAAATCACCAACAAATCTCAAACACTAATTGATAGCATCTTCACTAACGCTACGAACATTAACACTATTTCTGGCAATCTAATTACGTCCATATCTGATCAACTTCCACAATTCTTTATATATTCCGATTTTAACAAAAAATTTATTCCTCGTAAATAAAATATTTATCGTAGAATAAAGATTATGAGAAAGTGTCTTTCTATAATGATTTCAAAAACAATGACTGGAGCAATATAGTGAGCAATAAAAGCGACGTCGCTAATGGCAATTTAATACTGAATTGATGGGCGAATCATGTAAAAAAAAAAACTAAGAAATTTTAAAAGAACTTCAAAACTTTTAAAAACTATTATATTGCTCGCTTGGTCTCATTAGTCTAATGACAAAAAAAATGGCCAGATCGATTTAACAAAAATGCAGGAAACAGTATTTAGCTATGATTTATTCAGTTGATTAAACCAATTTCGCTTTTAGCTTAAAATTTATATTAGAGAATAAAATAAAATTCATTTGTTTAAAAATTTTTCCGGCTTTTCCGGCTTTTGCTTTTTGAAAAATCACTTTTCACACTAATTGAAAAATAACAATTTACACTTATTTGCAAACTTACCTCTAAAAAAATATGTTTTAACGAAAAATACCTCCAATCGGAAGTTGAAATGCGAAGCACAAAAAATACTAAACAAGAACATATTTACTGTTGTTAAAAAATTTTTCTGGCGTTTCCGTCTTTTCGAAAATGCACCTGTGTCAAAATACGAAAGCAAGGAAACACAGGAAATTAGTCTTTTTCACGAAATTCAAAACTAGTAGTATCAGTAATCATTGCTTAGACTAATATTTAAAAATAAAATACTGATTTTGGAGCTTTGGGGTCAGTTTTTGTTTTAAAAAGACAAGCTGGTCAAGACATATTTGTCATAGAAGAGTAAAAATTAGGTTTACCTTGTTGACTTAAGACTTAGGTACATACAAAATACGAATTGTGGAGAAAAATATTTTTTGTCAAGAAAAGCTGACAGATTAGTTTCAAATGATATGACCTTGTCTGTAAATCATTGGTTTTACATTAGGAGTCTCAACTCAAAAGTGAAAATGCAAGATCGCGGACAATGAAAAAGGAATTTAATTGAGGGAATACAATCAATTAACATTAAACATTTAATCAATATATTCTCTCACAAATATAAAAACAAAAGAAATCAGACACATCTTATATAAAATATAACTGTTCTAAAAAGTAGCTTTTTACACACAATGATTAGTTATTATTTCATTGAACATAAGCAACAGGGAAAACTTTTGTATAAAAATAAATATAAATAATAATAATAATTTATTTTCCAAAACAATCGAACAACAAAAAAAATTTTTAATTCATATATAATTATTTTATAAAAAATTATTAACTATCAAAAAAAAATTTTTTTTTTTTAAAGTCAGATTGAATTGGATGGAGCCATTCATACAGATGGCCACAGAAGTGACACCATTTTTCAGTTCTTGACAAAATCCTAGTTTCACACAAAAAATCTTAACCATACAAAATAAAAGGAGAGAAAAAAAAGAAAAGAGAATATTTGTCCAAAAAACTAAAAACAAAGATTAAATAGAGACTTTAATAACAATTTTTTTGAATTGAAATCATTTTAAATGGAGAAAGGAGGGAGTTGGAGTTAAAATTCTTAAATTTAAAAAAGAAACAAGATTTATTCCAATCACAGATGCATTAATAAATGATAGAATACTTACCATATTTTTTGTTTTACGGGATGGAACATAAAGTTTCCCATTATTAAAATTTCTTGTTAGATGGCTATGAGTTATTCGAGTTTCAGTAAAGAAATTTGAAATTGAAGATGGAAAATTTTTGTTGATAGAATCAAACCAAAAAAGAAGATTTGCTATTTTTACCATAAATGAAAATAACAGAAATTTTTAGTTCTTTAAATGATTTCGAGGTATCAGATCTAAAAGGTTGAAAGTTTTTAATGCGAATTGATTGTCGTTGAACAGAAATTATTTTATTGATATGATAATTTCCTGCTTGCCCCAGATTTGACAGCAGCAATTCAAGTGAGAAGAAAAAATAGAGTAGATTTTTTAAAAGTAGGTTTATCAACATAGTAACGAATTTTACAAAGCATACTGTTTGATCTATTTAACTTTTTTGAAGTTCATCTATAAAAAATCACCATGAAAGATTTGAATCTTTTTAAAATACTAAGGTAATCAACAAATTTAAAAGATTTTTTCCATTAATTTTGATCTTAACTACATCATTTGAATTCTGTTTTATCTCCATTCAGGGATATAAGTCAGCATTTAGCCAATGGACTATATTTTTTAGATCAGAATTTAAATTTTTACAAATTTATTGTAATGATGTACAAGATGATGTACAAAAGATTTGTTTCATCAGCAAAGTGATGAACAGAAGAAAACTTGACTGTTTGGTATAAGTTGTTAATATAAACCAACCAGTTGCAATATATTTTAGAGAAGATTCATACCAATTAATAGAAACAAACTATTTGCGATCATATAAACAAGATTTAAACCAACCAGTTGCTATACCACAAATACCGCAATATTCTAATTTGGAGGTTTAGCATTTGATCCACAGAATCAAATTCCTTTTGATGATCAATAAAAATTCCTCATGCAAAATGACCGGTATCAAGAGCCTCTCTGATTTTTTCAGTTATACTTATGAGAACATGAGAGGTTGGATGTTTAGATCAAAACCCAAAAGTTCTGTCAAACAGTTAAAACTGTTTATGAAAGAGTAAAATCTGGAACACATCAGTTTTTCAAGAAGTTTGCTAATGTTGGATAAAAGTGAGATTGGTCTATAGTTATTGCATAAAATTTTGGAACCTTTTTTGTATAAGGGCAGAACAGAAGAGATTTTCAGAATGTCAGGAAAGGTACCATTTTAGGAAGAGATGTTAAAAATTTTTGTAAGAAATGTGAGAAAATTAATTATTGAAATCTTTAAGTATACAAGTTGATATACTATTAGGTCCAGATGCCTTTCTAGATTTCAAAACTGATATGAGTGAGGAAATTTCAAGTTGATCAGTAGGAGAAATAAGTAAACTTGAGATTTGATTGGATATCAATGATATCAACGATATCAAATCTATGAGATTTGGATGTTTAAGATAATTATAAAAGTTTGTAAAGAAGAGTGAATGTTAGTTTTAAATTTTTGAGCAATTGATGTGAAGAAAGTATTTAAGGCTTCTGAAATATGTTTAGGGTCTGTTATATAAAAGTTATTTTATTGCAAACAATTTGGAGATGAACTCGGGTGATTTTTAACCTTTACTAGATTTTTAATACCTTTCCAAGTTTCATAGAGATTTTTGGCATTAAAAGAGAAAAAAGAAGAAACATTTTAAAGTAATTAAAATACTTGTAAAAGATACTTGTAACGTTTGTACTCAAAATCGTAACTATTTTCAAGTTTTTTTCTCTGGAAGTTTTACCATGTACGATGTTACGCTTTTGGATAGATTTTAAATTCCTTTTGTGATTCATGGTTTAAATTTATGCCTGAAGCTTTTAATACTAATCTCTTTTAATGCAATATATTGATCTAATAAGAAAGTCATTTTTGAGAAAAAATAATCAAGGCAAAGGTTGACATCACAGTTATTATTAAGCACATCATCCCAGTTTTGTTTAAGATTAAAACCTTCAAGTTCAATTAAAACAGTGGGATGGGTTGTTTTCCTGAGTCTAGTTTCGGTTATTCTAATAATAATGAAATCATAATCAAGCAAAGATAACAATATATTGAGATCTTCAAAACGTTTTTGTAGGGAGGATATATTAAGATGAAATGCAGAATTACTGCTATCAAATCTAGAAGCACAAAAAACATCAATACCATAATATTTACAATTCAACTGGTTAATAGATACCATGTTTTTACCGTCAGAATCTAAAAGATGAGAAGTGAAATAATCATTAAATTTAGAAAAAAGTTGTTTTTTATTTGAATAAGGAAATGTTGTAGAAAAAGGCATATATTCAGTATGTATTTAAGATTATATTTGAGGAAAAAAGAAACTTAAATTCATTATCAGATACATCAGTAAGTGGAAAAATATCTCTAGAACAGATAATACAAAACCATGGGAAAGGATTTGAATGGAGTAAACATTTATTTTAACACTCTGCACAAACAGAAAAAAGATCAAGAGGTATGAGCTAAATATTCACAAAAAAATAGACTTTTTTCGATTTAAGAACTTTATGGTTCTATTTTTATCAGCAAGTTGATGCAAACTTGGATGTCATGAGGTATTGTAGGAGATCCAATGATATTCAGCATATCACAAATTTTTTTTTCAAGTTTGGAGTCTTCAATGGATGTAGGGTTCCCAACAATTTCAACACAAGCATAAAATCTATATAGTGAAATTTAATGATAAAATATTTAATAACATTAAATAGATTATATAGGTTATGTCATAGCCCACCATCATAAGCATAGGAAAGACATTGATTTGTAAATCTAAAATTCCAATTCTTTGTTTTGTTTTATACTAATTTTGTTGGTTTTGTTAGTACTACAGTTGGTCACATGATCAAACCTAGTGCTAACAAACTGTTATAAACCAATACACAATATAATAGAAAAATTTAAAGAGTACGTAGGGTTAAATTATAACATGCACATGTATGTTGGCATTTCCAGACCAATGTTTTCTATAGACTATGTCTAGCATTTTCCTCAAAAATTACTATTAAAACTCTTTAAATACAACTAAAACACAAATCCCTAAAACGTCCGATTTAAATTATTAGCAGATAAGGGATGAAATCTTTCTGTAACCACGAAATGCAAATTTACGGTGTTGTTAAGAAATTTTCGCCTTTGGTATCAAGTTTGCATTAATTTCTCACTTCCTCAATGAAAAATAATTTCGCGGCAATAGAATTCGGGGTTATCGAACTTTTAATCTCCAAAATCCATAGAGAGATGTCCAAAACTATGTAAACAAAAATCGGCAAAAATTTCTTCTTAATACATTCGAAATCGCAAAAATAGCAGCATTCGAGCAAGCTATTAGACGCAAAGTCCAAATTTTGTAAGCTCGCAAAATTTAATACCTCATACAATAGTTTCACATAATGTATATATTAACTACGACATTTAATATTGTCTGTAAATCCGAATTAACGGACTTATATTTTTATAACAATACTGAGCTGCTTTCGTATTATCTTTTTACGACTTTCAGACAGCACAATAGTTGGTACAACTTACAAAAGAGATTCTTTAAAATAAGGAAATCTCTTATCGAGGCAGTTATAACGGATGCAGTAGTACCGAGTTGCGGATGATTTTGCAGATGGCAAAAATTCCGGGTAGAGGTAGACTTGGGATTACAACTAATATACATCCACCTTTCTTCATCCCTTAAGACAATATTAAATGGTATACCGGCCAATGGTCCTCGGGGAAACACAAAACCCAAAATATCCACATTTGATTCGCTGTTCTGCTACTTTGATTATATCAGATATAATACTATCAGTATTACTCATCTCATTTGGATATGTTCGTACACGTCGTTACTATGAACCTTTTTTTTTTCCAGAACCACGGGAATTGATGAATAAGTTATAGAGGATCTAGAGCGACAACTCTTTACTTTAGATAAATGAGCAAGTAACGATTTTTCTTTTTCAGCGACTGCTACTGAATGGCTACAAATGGCAAAAAAGTAGTTATCTCCAGTATTATAAGTCGCAGATCTACTGATACTGATATACGTAGAGGATAATTAAAAATATGTGTCGGTCAAATGGTTTCCTATATCTTGATAATAATAACATTTCTAAGCAACATCTATACCATGATGG
>JAUZNK010092247.1:0-12420 GCA_035046665.1 Euphysa ruthae | reverse complement strand
TTCAAAAGCAATAGATACACTAAATTTCATCTGTTGAATCAAATACTGAAACACCAAAAAATCTGAAACCAAAACGTTCAACGTTTGGAAAAAAACGAAACTGAATGAAAAGGAAAACAGTGACACAAATTTTGAGGATTTTAATTTTTCCTTGCTTTCAGAAGCAATAAGTCTTTTAAAAGTGTCATCACCACACGGGTGTGTATGTGGAAGGTGTGTCGTTCGAGTGTATCTCGGCTAAGTTGGGACTTTGTCAAGAACTAAATATTTTGCATTATAATTTAATTTGTGAATGAAAGCACACTTTTTTTTTATCAATAAAATGAAAAACCAACTAAAAAAAAAAGGAAGATGAAACATTCACAAAAAAAAAATTTTGGTATAAATACAGGGTCGATGGAATGAATTGAGATTTAACATATTTATGCGCTCATTACAAAAAGCCAAATTTTGATCCACCGCAATTATTGGAGATGGTGATAGCAGTTCCTAAAACACTGTTGTTTTCAAAGTTTATTAAAAAAGGAAAGTGCATCGGTAATGTGCAGAAGCGGGTAGGTACATGGCCTAAAGAAGAGACACAAACGACTTTTAAGTGATGGTAAATAGCGAAATTGAGATGGAGACTTACAGAACAAAAAATGATGCACATACTCCAAAATTTTTATGGAATGGCAATATATGATAACTTGGATGCGATGAAAAAATCGGTCGTCGCTGTTCTCTTTCACTATTCGGAGTGTTGATAATGAAACAAGAAATCGTTTGCGTACAATGGATTCTTGTTGTAGGTATCAGGCTGACAAATTAACTATAAAATTATTCTATAAAGAAAATATAATGATACCAATCTTCAAAGAGTTAGGAACTGACAGCCTTCTGGAAAAGTGTCTTCATAGTAAGTCAGAAGACGAGTCCTTGAATCAATTAATAAATTTGGAAGCGTTTTCCCAAAGATGTATTTGTTGAGCGTGCGACATAACTTGTCAGGATGTCTTCAGAATCTCTGCTTTAACGAAGAAAAACGCGGTCGTATTATTCTGTTGGAGATATTCAATATGTCGAGGGGGGCATATTTGAAACAGTACTGTGTAGAACGGGATGGTGCACGGGTAAAAAAAAAAAAAAAATGTGTTCCACACTGGTAAAGTTAAGAAAAAATGATATTAAGATTAATTATAAAAAGATTTACTGATAAAAATTAAGAAGTAGAGAGCTTAGTAAATGACAGTGGAGGGTTTCAACATATTCGTTTCATAATATTTTTGTTTCACCCGTTATCCTGAAAATAGTATTTTTGTTTTACCCATTATCCTGAAAATAGTATTTTTCCCACCGGCGGCGGAGATTTCTCAAAAGGTATAAGTTCTTTTGATTTCAAATTTGGCATGTTTGTTTATTAGTTATTTTACCTATTATCTGAACTAGAAGTATACAATAATAATATTTTCTTTTTTATTTATAATTGGCCCAAAAATTGATTTTTTTGGTTTGAAAAAACTAAAATGTTTTTAATTTTTAAAATATTGATGCAAAGCTTAGTTTTTAGTACAAGTAGCAATTACGCTGATCTCAAAAAAATTGATCGAAAGATTTCCAGGAAAAGCCCGCCGCGAGATTTTCATTTTTAGACTGTCGTGTCTCGTTTACCTGATTAGTAATTGATTTGTGTTTTTGAGCAGTATTTTGTATTGTAAGCCCATAGAATATTCTAAAACATGCAAAAAAAAAAAAAAAAAAAAAAAAAAAAACATATATATATATATATTACTGTACTACCATTATTACCATAACCATATTCTATTGTCTGCCAGCTATGAAAAAAGTTGTTTTTCACAACCATCTATTTATATGAAATCTCAATCATTTTTGTAACTTTGATGATTATCCGAAATTGCTGGGCGAATGATGTTTGTCATGTATTTTCCCTAAAGCGTGGTAAAATATTTAAATCTTGTTGCAGTTTCTGAGGTTATTCACGGTCTCTCTTTAACTTAAGAGGGACGTGGATAGCCGAGCCCGCAATTTTTGAAATAACTATGCAACCAAAAAAAATATTTCAAGACAAACTTTATACATAGCTTCTGTTATAGTTACCATATAGTTACAAATTTATTGCAAAGAAAAAAAAAAAAAAAAAAAATAAAATATATAAAAATAGTTTAGATTTGACACCAAAAAAACAACAAACAATGAAAGTAGAAATAAGATATATTGATATTAGCGAAATAAATACGTTTTCTTTTTCTTTTTTGATTTTATACATTGTAATTACAGAACAATATTTGTTCAATCCAAAACTTTTCGCAAAAAAAAAGTGTAAGTCACATTTGCGAAAGTCTCCGTTTGAGATGAAACTTTCAAACAATAGGATGATACGTTGTTCTCATAAATGTATTTATTATCCCAACAAAATAACTTCGCGAACAAACCAGCAAAAGACAACAAACCTCAAGCAATTCGCAAGCAAAATTTAACGAACTGCAATTTTTCTGCTATGCAATATACACAGCTTGTTGATTTACGCAGTCTTAAAATATACAAAATCAAAAACGCGATAAAAAAATTTACAATAACAAAAATACGAAATTAAAGATGACACTAATGTCTAAATTCAATTATATAACATCAAGTATATTATGAAATTCGCCAGCTTTAATGGTTTCTAAATAAACAGAGAATCACCAAAAAAGGATTTGTTTACATTTAAAAGACAGTTTAAAAACAGTTGGCTTATCCCAGTTAATAGTTCAAAATATTTTCAAAATATTATCGCCTGCAGGCTAAGCCACCGGCTTCGAATTATACAAAATAGATTAATCTTCGAAGAGTCTTGGCTGACAAAGCAGAAATATTTTATAAAAAATAAAAAATACGTAGCGGAATGATATATTCGATTGACATTGAAAAGAATACTCAATAATAGTCGTCGACAAAAAAAAATCAAGTTTTGAACTCGAATAAGAAACTTTTATTTTCCGATAACATTAATGATAATTTGATCATGTAGCTAACTTGCTCGCCTCTTTTTAAAGATTTCGTTATGTCTATCGCTACAAAAAAGTAATTCCAGAACAATTGCACGCTTTACTTTTTATAAGAATATTGAAGATTAAATGGAGAAAAAAAGTTAGAATATCCTAATAATATGCTCATCTTGAACTTTTGCTTACAAAGTTAAGAATACACTTCGTAAGAATATTCATCCTAATGGAATAGCCAAAGAGCAAAAACTACTCATATAGTCACTTTTTCATGATTCTGAGAAAAACATCATTCAAGTCATCATAAAAACATGTTTTCATTTTCATGATGACATTGCACAATTTTATGTGAAGAAATCCACACACAGTTTGCATGTACACAATTGTTATTACAGGTGTGGAGTGTCAGTGTTAAAGATGGATAAGAAAGGAAAAAGTCTAACCAAATGACTATTGAGGCAATGGAAGGGATTTAAGAAGACGGTTATGCATAAAAACAAGGATATAGAAGTAAATACGCCGAAGACGACAACGATCGAGGGAAAGAATATTGGCCTAAAAGATTAAAAAAAAACTCTAATTTATTAGTCCGTTTGAAATGTAAGCATCCGGAAAACCCAGATTAACCTCTGCCTAACAACAGTGGAGAAAATAATCTCTTGTTGTCAAATCAGTCGTCAAGAAGTTATTAATCGGTGTTATAACAAATGTGGATGCGTCACTGCCGACTCAAGAACCTGTACTTATTACAGTTAGTCCAAGAAGGTAGCTTCAAATCGAAAAGGCAGAAAAAACGAAATAAATATGCTGCCATGTTCAAAACAACGGTTTCGCAGTCGAATGTCTACAAGTGGTTAAAAGATAAGGACGCGATCCTGAAAGAAGCAGCCGATTCATGTTGTAAAAATCTTGCGAAATTGAGACGTGGGACCAAATATACACATGTTGAATTATTGACAGATGTCCAATTAGCAAAAAAACCGTCAATTATTTAGTCAATTTCAACTAGATGTGGAGTAAAGCTAGAAAGATTTATCGGAAACACGAAGATGATTCAAACGTAACCGTAAGGAAGCATGCAAATGCAACATTCCTACGCAAATTTAATGTGCGAATGAGGTTGCGACAACGAAATCGAAAATACCCAAAAGAGCACTGTAAAAACGATCTGATAAAACGACACGGTGTTACACGGGAGCGGTTGGTGCGATCGGGTTTGAAAATGCTGACAAATGGTATGGGCAGACAGAAGACAAGAAGTCGGAACAGAAAATTGATAACCAATTAGTGTGGGAGAGGATGGAAGAAGCTTACTACCCCAGGAAAGTATAATGACCTCTTCAAAATAAGTTGGGAAACAACAGCCTGTCTGATTACTGCTCAGAAGGCGACAAGATCAAACCAGAAGGCTTTCACAACTACAAGGTGCCACGATGTTGAGCCTATGGTTGCAGATCCTGTGCCCAAAAATGTTGCAGAAATGACTCGCCACCGACAAAGAGGAAACATCGAAGAATGATAATGAGGGACTAGTTGAAGAAGGAGAAATGCAGTTGGACAATGAAGAGAATCGATCCTTTCTGGACGAAATGGTGAGATTAAAAGTAAAGGTATTATACAAAAGTGGATGGTCTGTAGATGATGTTATGTATTATAACAAAGCCCTTATAAAATAAGCTTCAGCGACAGTACCGATGCTTATATCCCAAAGGATGAAATGGGCTCTGTTGAAGTGCAAGTAGTAGTGTGAACTGTTTTTATGTTGTTGTGTTATTATTGATTTTTGATGTTAATAATTTCACATTTTTTAGGTCTCACATTGAAGTTTGCATCTTTATTTTTATTCCATATCTATTGAGGTGGTTAAAGTATATCTGTCAGTTTTTCAGTCCATTCGTCCGTTACATTAGCCTAAGTAATGGTTTTGCGACATAAACCCTAGTAACATTTACACCAGTTTGCCTTTAAGAACATACTCTATCAGAATAACCAGGATGAGATCTTCCCTGAGGGTTGCCACTGTACTAATAATATTCTACGAATATATTAGGATGATATTTGACCATAAGTTAAGAATATCCATGTTGAAACGAAAAACATCATTCTTATAAAAAGAAAAACGTGTATGCATGACAAAATAAAAAACGCAATGGTAGCATCATACCGATCCATACCAAAAAATACCAGCGGCTGGTAACAGAATAAAATGACGTATAAATTCTACGCTAGAATATATTATTTAAAAACCTCCAAATGACTTTAAGCACATCACAGCTAATTTTTATTCGATGCCGAATGTGCTGCTCCGATGCCGAATGTGCTGCTTCGATGCCGAATGTGCTGCTTCGATGCCGAATGTGCTGCTTTCTTCTATTCGATGCCGAATGTACTACTTTCTTCTATTGCATATAGAAGCTTTTCGAAAAGCTGCTCATAATCTTTATAAGGGGGAAGGTCTAATCGATTGAAACACGTATGCGCTCTACAAGAAAATAAAAAGAAAATATTATATATATATATATATATATATGCAAGTTACCCGACAAAAGCTGTTTAAAATTCATCCATAGCATCACAAAGATACTGGATCGAACCGACTCAGAATCTATGGGTTAGCTAATCACGCACAAAAACACTGCGCAAAAAAAAACATTGTTTCGAATCCTAATAACAGTAAGCAATGCAAATTAAATCAGAAATACCTAGGTAACATGTCTTCGGATCCCCAACAATCTATAGTGAACTTCTTGAGGCCGGTGCTGCCACGTAATGCACCAAATCCTTCATAAGGGATGCTGGAAGTTCCTGTAACAAACTAAATACAAAATTAAAAATCAAAAACAACTCAACAGTTTTTAAATAGCCAGCAGATTATAGAATGGAGATTTCTTTAATTTTAGTGAGTGCTTTAAATCTTAAACCTAGAAATTTAAAGCTTAAAAAAAAAAAAAAAAAAAAAATCAGTATAGAACTTACTTGTAACAGGCGTAACCTTCTTTCGTTTGTAAAACACCCGACAGCTTTCCAAAACCATTCCACAACAGTATGTTTGTCATGGTAACCTGAAAATGAATAAACACAAGTCAACTACATAACATAGTGTATTTGTTTATCATGGTAATTTATAACAAAAAAAATCAGGTCAACTCTATTCACATACAGTAACCAACTATTTGAAAAACTGGCGCTCAAGATGAAACAATGAAAATGACAAGATTTAAGTTCCTTTCAAAATATCAGCTGAGTGCCAGGAGATTTAGCTACAAAAGTCTCAGAGAGAAAAAAATCTTTTGACTTTTGTAAATTATTGAATTTTCATACATTGAATTATTACACAGATAAATCCCTTTTAAATGTTCAAAATATTTCTAAATAGAAGCCATGTTGTTAAATAAGATTACGCGTTTACGAATCCATTTCGTACAAAAAATAAATGCCAACCTGAACGATATTCCGAATTTTTGCGCCAATCCTTAATGTCAATGTCAGCAGTGCCAGCAATCACTAGTTCCAGTTCTTTTGGATCAAATAGCGAGATCATTTTCAAGTCAAGAGCCTAAATATGAAGCATAACGCAATAAAACTTTTTTCTTATTTCTAAATAAAAAAATTAATTCTCAGAGAAATTAACAAAATCAAATAAAAAATTTTAAGACATACATCAGTAAAGCCCTTGATAATTTGTTCCATTTGCTCTCCCATACCTCTTTCGATCTTCCATTTAACCATAAATTCGACGTATTCATTTTTATTCTTTTCTGTTACTGGTATGTTTTTACCGTTGGGTTTTAGTTCACGCTCGCTAACCTGTAACAAAATGATGATGATAAACAGGTGTTTTGTAGCAGTAAATATTCATTGATTTCAGTAAATAGACGGTGTTGATTATAGCTTGAATCCAAATAATCACTTATAAGAGCTGGTTATAAACCAAATAAATTCAACTCTAAGATTAGGGTCTCAGCCCGGGACTTTCTTTGTTAAAAGGCTACCAAAAAAAAAAAAAAAAAAAAAAAAAAATATAACCGTGCTATGACCAAACACTTCTTCATTTACAGAGAACATGAGATCGAGGACACCAGTGATGTTATTTTCTACCATCCAAGTAAGACTCTGATGATATTCTTCATCGAGTGTTTCCAGGTCACTTAGATCCCATTGTCTATGAGAAATAAAATACGTTTCGCTCTCTAAATTAGTTATTGTTAATCTTAAGTAAGTACACAGAAGATGAAATCAGCCCAGCAATTAAAGAAGTTAATTTTGTTACTTAATCAAAATAAGTGTACACTGCGTAACAAACAAAGATTACGTGGAATCTGAAGACTAGTATTTAATCAAACATAATAATAGAATTACAGAATTTCCGATGAAATAATGGCGCAAGATACCTTAAGATACCTTTTCGTGTATATTTTATATCAACATCTTTTTATTTTTTTTTCCTCTCAGAAGGTAACAAGTAAATTTAGGCTTAGATCCGACAAAAAATTCAGGTCAACTTAAGATTCCCAACCTGATTTAGCTAGCCGCTTTTCGTTATCATTTCGTTACCATATTTCAGAAAGCACTACAGAAAGCATCAATAACTCAAGAACGCTGGTAAGCACGCTTGGTTTATAAAAACAGAAATTCATACGCTCTTATACATTTGCCATGATTTCATGTTGTATGTAAACCTTTAGGCTTTGGACGTGTGCGATATTAAAACTACCATACCTAAATGCATAAGGAAAATCATAGTAGACAAGTTTACTTACTTCCTTAGTAACGCTTTATATATCGTCCTCGTGAAGAATACGTCGAGTAGATGCTGGTGGATTAACGCTAATGCTATTATTCTTCCGGTGAATCGAAACCTATTGATCAATAGGACTTAAAATTAGGTCGTAAAATAAGTTTAATCGACAAAGGCTAAAGACCAAAGTAAATATAAATCTTTACTGACGAAAAATGAATTTAAAAGTCATCATACTAATTGCAGTTGTTTTCGAGAAAAAATTTTTGTGTATAAAAAAAAAATATAAACAAAATAAAAATTAACAACATTTAAAAAACTAATTACAGAGAATTGGGCAGTTTTACTGAAAGCATATGATGATTTCAGGAACGTTGTTAATTAAGGTAAGCTTAAGGAACAACCAATTAAATGAAGGGCTTACCAATTCTGAGCGTTATCACAGTACATAGACGCAGGACTGACTTGTAACGTGTAGGTATCACTTGCTGAATACTCGAACAATCCGTAATATGGATTGAATAGTTCTCGTGAAACCATGAAGAAGAATTCACGGGCAGGGCCCCCATAGTCTAGTCCCTCCTCTCCAGTGAATTTAATGTAAAGTTTTTCTTTGTGTAGAGCACGTGGAGAAAGTTTCATGATTTGTTCAAATGCGTCTTGCAAAACGTGAGCACGACGGATCTTTAATCTAACAGAAAATTTCAAAGACACGGTTACAATAAAGTTGTTAAAAATGCATTTGCAATTTCGAACTCAATAGTTGTGCCACAAGAAAAAACTTCACAAACTTTATAACTGGGATGGTAGTCTTTTTAAAATGGCAGACACCAAAATTATCAAAAATTAAATCTCTAGTTTCATCCAAAACAAAAGAACGAACATAATTTTCGGATGTGAGCGTGGGGATCGAAAACAAATCACATTTCATAATCATCAAAAACGTTATTTATCAACATTAAAAAATGACAACTTTACCATATTTGCGCATATTCGGGTCCAGTAAATTTTCTATAATCATGAATTTAAACCATTTCAAAAAATTAACAAGTCACGGAGGAAACAAATTAAGGGCTGCCATATTTACAGATCTTGTTTTCATCGGAAGTCTAAAGAGTTGAACTTGATATTTCAAGAATGCTATTTATTCATATTGGCCTCACCTTATTCTACCCGGTCCCTGTCCATATGCGTTATTTACCATTTGCTTGTGGAAAGTTCTTAACTTCGCTTCAAAGTCACGACGATATGGAGCAGAAGTACGCCCAGATGAAGAAACTTTTTCTAAAAGAATATTTCAATAAGATGATAAAACTAAATATATTTCGTTATTACAAATAATTTTTAGAGGCACGTTGTTACCAGACACAGTGTAGTTTCATTTTTGTGGAAAGAATAATATTTTCCCTTTATAATAATGTACAGAGTATATTTTTCGATGTAATAAAACAACACCTTATACCCCGCAATCAAACACAACTGTTTTTACTCACCTCTTATCGATTCTCCTCTCGGTTTTACACCTGTCCTCGCTTTACTTTCAACGGGTATAAAGGATTGGATGTCATCTTCAAACATGCTGAAAGGTGGATTATAATACATTATACGAGAAAAAACGAATGGTGGTATGGTCGCTTAGAATATGAGTTTGCTAGTAACCACTACTTAATTGAAATTTCAAAGGCTTCCGTAAAATTTGTCTTGAAATATAGCTGATAAAACGTTTTAACGGCTGTAGATATTTTTTAGAAATGACTAGACAGCTGCTATTCGCCAGCAAATATTTCACCAAACTTCTGTAGCAATAGTTATCGAAAATCTAAACCAATTCCCCCTCATACCTAGTAAACAATTTTTTTTCTCTCTTTTTCAGTGACGATCGCACAATACTTTTTTGGTGACGATCGCTTAATATTTTCGATGTCGAAGCTATGATTATCTAAGTAGCATGAGTATAGCAGATATGCCAACGATATGAGTATCGCAATTGAAAAATTTTAAAATATACAAATTAATATATTAAGATATATAGTTATATATAAATTAATATGCTGAGAGTTTCTATGCATCTAAACCATTATCAGTATTTGATTAAGCAGCGAAATTTCCCAGACAAGTGCTAAACCTCTCATTGGCCTATCGAAAACATCCACCTCACCAAAATGTCAAAGTCCATTCCCTCTTCTGTGAAAAACTCCTTTTACACATGACTATTTTTTCCTAAAAACCTAAAAACTATTTTTTTGTAAACTTCAAATCATCCCAGTCACGATGCAGCCTCCTAACTGTACATTGTCTGGTAAAATTAAGTTTCCAACAGCTTAAAAGCATATCATTATTTTGCAACGAAAAAGTGTCTTCACGTTACATACTTTATGGTTTTTATTTAGTCATACAATAGTGAAACCGACGACAGTTCCATCGTTTAATACTAATAAATTGAAATATTTAATAAAAATATATGAAACTTCGTTTTTTTAATACGTGTGACCACACAGCATAAGTCGAACTCACCTTAACATGATAACTAGCTCTACATCATTAGGAAATCTTTTCAACCCGTTTACACCATCTCGCTGAATTAACGCAATTTTACGCCTAAATACACAAATTATAAAAATTTCAAAAACATTCACATTAATATCCACACATATTTTTTTTCAGGAGCTTTAGCAAATATCAGGACAACTTTAGGGATCTGACCATGTCTTGAGGCTATAAAACCAATTGATATATTGGTCTAAACCGTTTCCATTGACTTATCTATTTCATTGTGAGGGAGAGCTGTAGATCTTTGGTTTACGAGCCAGTTCTTATATAACATTTTTTATTCTCTAACTTGGATAAAATAAAATATCAATAATCCTTACTGCAAGGAAGATTTAGAACCGAAATCGTCTTGTCTGCTCTTTAGAATAGTGTTTATATTTTCCTGTCTCAAAAACGCCACCACTTTCTCATTGTAAGCTGGAAAGTAAAAGATGAAGTACACTCAGCTGTAAATCATTAATTACCCAATTAATCAATCACCTAAAATCAAACCTATCATAACCTAATTAAAATATTTCAAATTTAATGGAAAATGATGCGAATGTCAGTCCAATAACTCTGCAAATGTCAGTTAAAAAATGAATGCGAGAAAATGCGAGTTCAAACATCCTTATTCTACCGTCTAGAAAATATATAAATATATCAAAACAAAAGGATTTATATACAGATAAATTTAACTTTCCGCCCAGTATAATTTGTATATAAGAAAAGTAATTCAAACTTACATTTAGGTATCACAGGAGAGGGGATGTTTAACGGTTCTCGGTAGGTAGGAGGTGGAGGGGCGGTCTGCGTAGTATTTCGACGTCGTCCAGAAGATCTTTCTGAACGAGCTGATGTAGAGGAAGTTTCAGACGCTGAAATCTAAAGAGTTTAAGATTTTCAAGAAAATTTCAAAGTTTTTCAAGATTCGATATGAATGAAGTTCTATTTCTGCAAAAACTAGCGTGGATCAAACCAAGACCATAAGGTCTTTATGAAAACACGAATTTTTTTTTCAAAAAGATTTAATGTCATATTGCTTAGTAAAAAATAATACATACACTAACAAACTACTTACATCTGCATGCTGTCTTGATCTAGATGACCCTTCCTGCAGGGGTAGTCTAGGATCGATGAAAGTCGTACAACGGCATGAATGGTCCACGTAATAAGCCTGTATAAACAGATTAATTTATTTCATCTATCGACATGCACGGCACACTTAAACCTACTGTGAACAAAATTTATAACAAAAAAATAATAAAAATACAATAAAAAAAAAAAAAAAAATATATATATATATATATATATATATAAATAATAAATCTACAATGGACGAACACATACAGTAAGCAGGAAAGGAAACAAATTACGATAAAAACGGTATATCAAATCTCTTCGATAAGAAAAGGGATAGTCGCTTTAATAAATAAATTTTTCTCTAGGTTAAATATTTCATTGCCATAAACATATGAATTAATTTAGCATCAACGAGACTTGATATACTTCCAATTAATTCAACAATGTTGTCAAGGAGGAGTATTCTGTTATAAGTATATAAGGGACTGCATAAGAGGAAGTATTCAGTGGTTTCAGATTCTAAAATTCCACAATCCACAATTACAGATAGGAACAGGTGAACCGGCAAAATTATATTCGAGCGGTGTTATAAATCTTCTGAAATAGAATGGACAAATAAACATGTGCACCAATCAAACGTTCTATAACTTTCTAAATTAAAAATTTGAAAAGCAAAAAATTTTTTCAATTTTTCATCTCAAACGCAACCGAACCTGCAAAAGCGAACCTGCAAAAGCGAACCTGCATTAAACTGCAACTCACCTGTTAATAACTGACAAACGAACTAAAAGTTTTAAGGTATATGTTAAAATTATATTTCCTAATTCACCTGTCCAAATTGGTCTGTCTTTAGTTCCCAGCCAGCTGGAAGCGGAAGACTATCATTTGCAAAGAAGTTTAAGAGTGTGACCACGTCTCGACTATGTTGATACCTAAACAATAGAAACACAGCAGCAGCATTTTTAATAAGAAATACCCTACGTAAATACGTACACAGATGGCGTTAAAATACGCACACAGATGGCGTTAAAATACGCACACAGATGGCGTTAAAATACGTACACAGATGGCGTTAAAATACGTACA
>JAUZNK010092236.1:0-12421 GCA_035046665.1 Euphysa ruthae | reverse complement strand
TACATACATACATACAAGGGACTAGAGCTTGCACATCAAACATGACTCATATATAAATTGAATGTAATACCAACATGCACGACTTCAGGATATAGATATCTTTACCTTAAAGGGTAGGACCATTATATCCTTTTTTTAGTTTTGTTCTCAATTGTTCTAATCTTTTTATAATTACCATTTCAGTCTGTCCATAGCCTTCATGAATTGTTAATCCTGTCTTGTTCTTCCATGCATCAATAACTTCAGGGTTCAATGGTTCTCCGGCTGATACACAATGTCGAAGAGCTAATAAAAAAACCAGAAAATAATAACTTAATGGCTAGAAATACTAAGGTTTCATAAATATAACTAGGAACTAAAACAATATACGATGAAACATATTTACTCTGTAGACAACAATCTAATCTCATTAATCTTATGACACTCACAACAAGTTCTTTACAAGCTTGTGTCTGCATGCCTTAAAACTTTTGAAAATAAAAACAAGGCAAAGGTCGTTAAAGTTTTTTTTTTTTTTGATATTGAATGGCATTATTAAAGTTTTTCCTGAAGAAAACCTTGCCAGTTCTTTACATAATTTCAAATGTTTTCATTAAAAGAACACCAAAAGAAGATTCTCAAGTTCTACAATCAAAAGATTTCTGAAAAGAAAGCTGAGTTGTTACTTAAAACTATATTTTTTGTCGTTTTTAGCATGAGTTACAGTCTCAAAACTTTTCTATGTTCAAATCATGCTCAAACCACTATACTTGTGTTACTTATAAAACTGCTTTTCAAAAAACTTTCCATTATTGCGTTAACAGATCTTTGTGATTTGCCTAGTTTCACTTTCGTTCAATATTATCATTATCTTATAGTTATGACCAAAAGTATGAGAGGTTACTAAAAAGAACATCATGTAAAAACTAAAAATATTTCAATTCTTATATTAGGGTTTTATCAAAATATTTGTAACCTTAACAAGCGATGCCTTTATTTATGTGCATGGCAAAACAAAACCATAAATAAATTCTAAATGCCATAATGTTATTCCTACATAAACAAAAGAATCTGAAGAAATATTAACTATGTGTATATGTCCAATTTGTTCAAGTCAAACTGTTTCGGAAAGGTTCAATTATGCTGGTGCACTTCTTTTTTCTCTTTAAGTTGTAATCATAAAAACATTTAAAGCTTATAAAGAATCACAGATATATACATTGAAACTTTCACAGTGAAATGCATAACAAGATAATTATTAACAATACTAATAATAAGAATATATAATTTGGTGATCAACAACCTGAGGTTGAAATTCTATCTACAGTGAATAAATATAATTCTTGTGCCCTGACTTATTGGTCGGCTGATGACGATCCTATGAAGGTTTTTTAAAGAGATTTACAGGTTTAACTTTTAGAGGATTTTTTATTTCATGATATTAAAACTACATGTGTCGAAAATGGGTACCTCAAGAAGTAATGTGATTTTGATATGATGAAAATATTGCCCATGACAATGATGCTGATATTGACTTTGCAATTGATCAACTTAAATCACTTCCATTTATTGAGCTTTACACATCACAATATTTTTTAAAACAACAGTTGATTCATATGCAAATTCATCTTCAATTATAGATAATAAAATACAATTAACTAAATTGAGAATGCAGGTCTTTTATCTTATTTTATAGTAAGGAATGTTCAAAGAAAATATATATACTACTGTAAATAAAATTAAACCAAGCAACAAAATCAAACTTATGTTTAATTTATCAATTAAAACAACTGCAATAGACCATAGAGTTAAGATTTTTTGAGTCCTCAACTACTGCTAATGTTTTACAACCTGGTCTTACTAAAATTTCATCCAAAACTTTGTTAGATGGTTTATTTACAAATATAGACACAATGACACTTGGAGTGTCGGAACTCCCTAAGTTCAATAGAGAAATAGATAAAATGTCATTGAGAAAAAAATTTAATCTACAAAAGAATGGTGACAAAATGTGACCTTAAAAAGAATACTGCAAATTTAAGGACTATTATTTTTTTTCAATAAAAAAAAAAAAAAAAAAAGACTTTGCAAGTGTGTTTTAAGAACATTTCTTACAAAAATTTTTGACAATATGTTCTATCATGTACCAGAGATTGATTAAGTTATTTAGTTTGTTGCTGTAAAAATATCTCTTATGTTTAAAAGCTTTATAGAAAAAAAAGTATAAAAATGAAAACACAGACAGACAGAAAGAATATAGCTACTTGTATTACATTCTGAAGGACAAGCCTATGGGATAATTTTCAGGTCTCAACTACAAGGAGAGACAAGGAATTTATTTGAAAGCTGCAAACAGTAAAAATTTGATTCATAACAGACTTAGATCATTTCTATTAATATAATTCAACATGAACTAAAATAACAGTAACTTTAGTGGTCTTGCCTGGTTCTTCAGCAGTTAAATTGATCCCTTAAGAGATAAAATAACAAAAGTAACAACAGTTGTTAGATTAACTTTAATGGAAAATTTCTTATTCAGCAATCATTCTATCAAAATATCTCCAAATTTAATGATAATTTTTTCCAATGTGTTTAATCTCTATTAAATACTTCGATTAACATATCTTTTTTGTCCATACAAAAAAAAATCCATGAGCTGAATTCTACAACATAACTTGGGAAGTAATTTGTGTATAATATTTGTGATATATGTTAATAACTACCTCATTGTTTTCGTTTACTTATATGAAGTTGCTTTTACTTATACCCTCATTTAAGGTAACATTGTGTTTGCTAAAAGGATATTTTATTACAATAATTCTTTTACCATGACATTTACACGTCGTATAACGATATGTTATCATATATTGATGTTATAATCCTCCCTTTTCAAATTTGAAAGCAGTATGTTTAGTCACTTTTTTTGCGCATAATTCCTAAACACATTGAATAGTATTGACATGGCTAAGATTTTGAAATACAATTTTTACTACCAATGGTTTTATTTTCAACAGTACTTCTGCTGCGTAAATTTAGGTGTATATTTGATGGTGCAATGATTCTGTCAAATGTTTTCTATTATGTTCCATGTGCTAGATTCTGATTGATTTTTGGTGACTTTTTCAACAAATTTAACTTCTCTTTCTGGAAAACTCATTTCATTATTATTAGGTTATAACTTTTTCATCATCTATTTCATGAGTATTAACATCTTAACTATATCTACCTCTATATATCTCTATATCAATTTATCTGCTGAAGAGGGAATTTTTATACCTTCAATTGGTTTAAATAGTACAGGGAGCACTTGGATTTGATATAGAAAGTTTCTTAATCAATAACGATAAACGCCATCCTGTAATATTTCTGTGAACTTCAGACCTTGGATTAAAATTAAACAATTCCTGCATACATTTTTCTTCCCTTATAAGCTTGTAAGCTTCTTCTATTCATGGTCTAATCTTTTTTCGCACTATAATTTCAGTAATCAGTTCAAATTAATTTTTTTGTTGACTTATTCCATCCACAAGGACTATTTGCATATTCAATATTATATAAGACAGCAATTATGTGATTATATAATTTACTTGAACCAGCAATACATACTCTTTGAAATCAACAACAAATTTTTATTTCCATGTATAAACATAATTTCCCATGTTTACTTTTTTGGCCAAGAGGTAATATTATTGATTTTCTTTTTACCATGGACTTGTTTTGGATTGGGCAGGTTTAATTCATTCAACTGTCTATCATAAAAATCTTCTTCCAAAACATGGATCTGTTTTACACTTGCTAGAATAATAGGCACACTCATTTCAACAGCAGAAAATGCCTTAACAACCAACTCAACTTTAGTGCAGCCAAGTAATCTCGAACAGCCAAGTAATCTTTAAATGTGTCAATCCTTGTCGAAAGAAACTCTTTAACAATCAACAATTCTGGGTCATATCACCATTTTCAATACAAAACCAGCAGGTTCAAAGTCCCATTTGCTACCCACGAACAATGGCCGAATCTGCTTGGAAGTGGTTTATTCTGTGAAGTATGAATTCGATTAACACTTTCCATGTGTTGTGATGCTCATAGTTAGTCAACTCATTGAGGGTCGTTTCATAGAGGGTAGTGTTTCAATAACAAAAGTTTTTCAAAACCTTTCCGTAGATGTTTTCTAGCATTTTGTGTAGGAAACTTAAAAATCATTAATATTATTATAATTTTCTCGTTATTTTACATCTTAGTCAAACTAATCCAAAGTTAACTTTTACACCTATAAACTCTTTAATTAAAACAGTAAAATTTGCTATTTTAACTTTAAGATTGGTTATGCAAGTACTGGAGATATCACACGGTGTTTGTTTTTCAAGCGAATAATCATAATCACACAAAACGAAAGATTCAAAATGATAAGAAGGAATATATACAGGCTGATTGACAAAAGAGGAATCAGTGTGTGTTTCAGCTATTTAAAAATTTGATTCAACAAATTCCTGTTTATTTGCTATGTCTGACATATGTGTCTTTCAAATAGGTTGCTGTTGCTGCTATTACTGTAAGATCTGGCATGATTGCTGCTATAGATTGCTTACTTTTCTTTCATTTGCTTATTAAAAGAGGTTGTATTGAAGGAGATTTACATCAATATTTGTGGATGTGATAATGGTGACAGCTATATTAAGCTAATGAACAACACCAAAGAGTAATTTTCAGCACAGTCCATTATTTTTTTATAGCTGAATCTAAAAAATGGTGATGAATTATGCCTAATTAAGTAAAATTAATGATTTGTCTCATTAGTAAATTAACAAAACATAAACAAAAAAAAATGTTTTCCAGTAGATAATCTTATTATTCTAAAAAGTATAATCATAAAGTATATACAAAACACAAACTTTTGCCAAAATTAAATAACATCAGAGCATTTTTGTTATCATAATAAGTATATAATGAGCAATATGTCGTCTTGTAAATTGTCACATTGTAGGCTAAACTTGATAAAGAAAAAAAAATCATGAAATTCTGTTTAAAAAGAGGGTGTAAAGGTAACTTAATGGTAATAAAAGTTTCCTTCTAGTACTATAAAATATGAATGAAAATTTTAACAAATATTGAGGTTTTCCTCAATATACTAGATGGTAGTTCTCAAAGCACAAGCTTTGAGAACCAAAATCTTGAACTAACATCAGATATTACTTAATAATGACCATATCTGGAAATTTCAGATTCAGTAATATTTTTATTTTGAAACCTTTCTTTCATGGGCCACAGCTAAACAACCCCTAAGTTATTCTTGTACTATTTCCGATGACAAAATTAAACTTTTTTTTTTACTTTTCCCCAGGGCCTAAAATTCAAAAATATATAAGTAGAACTCAGAGAATCTAACAGGTGTGATAAATAAACTTATTTGAGCATGCGCGGCTCGGATCCAAGCATAAAATTCCTCTAAAATAAAAAATTTCTTACATTCAGTTTAAAGTTTAAAATGAGGACTGAAATATACTCTTAGAGAGAAGATTTTAAATTAAAAGTGAGGTGTCAAAAGTACCTTTAAAGGGTAAAACGTTGTTGAAATCGTTCAAAACAGCCATTCTATATGCAGTAGGAGGCAAGCACATCACAGATACAGGATAGTCCCGTAACAAATTCAATGTCTTCTCTGCATCAAATCGTTCAGTATAATGAACAAACACACAGGAACCTTGCCACCATGGAGCAAAAAATGATGAATAAGCAGATTTTGCCCATCCCGTGTCAGATAAATTCCACATGACGTCTTGATCAGTAAGATCTAACCAATATCTAACATCCAAGGATTAAAAAAAAATTTTATTGGGAATCTACATTACATTATTAAGTTAATACTTAAAAAAATTAATTTTGTGTGACTTTTGGAAAAAAAAAAAATTCAAAATAAGTAAAAATATAACAAAAAAAATTAACATTGAAAAGTACAATATTTAACTAAAAATTAAATAATTAAATAAAATTAGAATATGAAAGTTTGCATCATCAAAGGATCCTGAAATCATGAAGGTCATGAAGGTTTCTATAAATACTGAACCTTAAATAATTTACTTCAAATATCAGACAAACAAATGATGCATTTTCAATTTTAAGCAGAAGCGAACAGTTTTTAAGTAAAAAAAAAGATTATTCTTATGTGGCAGGCCTCTGACCTTTGCTTTTTAACAGCCGATCGGTCTAAATGATCAGAAATCTTTTAACCAAAATAAAAATTGCACACACGCTGCAGTAATGACATGAAAAATGAGAATGCAATTCCAGAGAGCTTAAGGTAAGATTTTTATTTTTTTTTAAACATCACTTAAAAAACTGACACATTTCTGTGACTAAAATATTCTGACTTTTTTTTAAGTGTTTTATAAATATTAAATTGCTATATTCTTGTATTAAAAAATATACAATTAAGTTTTTCAACATAATAATTTATTATCTCATTTTTAAATTTAATTCCTGGATAATCTTTTTAAATAATGAAAACAAATTTTTTCAAAACTTTTTTATAACCTGATTATTTATGGAGCAATGTTAACACAGCTCCTGTATTTAATGAGACAATGTACATTTTTGCTTCATTGATCTTTTTTTGCTGATATGATACTTATGTATTTCAAATTTGGGATCTTTTTGTAGAAGCCCATCAAGCCCTACACCACATATGCTAGCAAAAGCAGAAAACAATAAAATTATATAACTTTTGTCTGATTATTTTAAAATGCTCTTACGCTGCAATGCTTAACTAACAAACTGTGTTTATATACTTACTGCACACCATGCTATCTAAAAACCAAACTACACTTCAGGCATGCAAATCAGGGTGCAAATCATTACAGCACCATTGTTTCAATGTTTAAAAGCGTGCATATACCAATAAGTTTAACGGAGGGTTTCTTCCTCTTATAAAGTGATTTACACTCAACCACTTCCTTTATTACATTAAAATATTCTATATAATTTTAAGAAAGTCTACCCAATCTACAAAATAAAAGCAATTCCATGAATTTGAGATTATCAAACTCCAATGATTTAAATTTTTTTTTCCAATAGAAATTGTGATTTAGAATTAACAAAAGAAGACAATTTTATTTTAATAATATTTGATTTCTTTTTTATTAAATAAATATAAATATATGACTAAATAAAGCAAATATTTTTATCTTTTGTTCTATAAAAAAAACTGCATAATAAAACAGTAATTTTCTTTTTGTTTCATTTACATTCCAGAAAAAAAATTTTTTGGTTGTTATTAACTAAAACTCAGCCTCTCCAAGTTCGATTTTTGAACATAAACATCATCCCAGAGAACCATTAAAGGAATTTACATTATCTGTATTAACTAAATATAGTTAAAAACATTTCTTATTATCCTGATATTTTAGGGCAGTCTTATTTGTAAAAATGATATCATGATATAAACCCAAAAAAATCACATCGCATAATGTAAAACAAGTAACAAAAAAACTATTTTGATCTTATTGAAAAAACTTTTATCATTTTGAGATAAGCACCAGTTAAGTTTACAGCTTTTAAATATTCATACAAACCACTAAATTGTTACCATTTGCGTTGCCATGGAAAATCGAGATTTTCATAAATTTATTTTATTTTAAAAAAAAACCAATCACGATCCAAATGAGGTTAGAGAACCAGTTGTTTTTGCAGTTATATTTGTTAAAACTGAAATAATTTAAATATTACGAATTGCCCAATACTGAAAATCACATCATTGCACGAAAACAAGGCTAAGATTATATAAAAAAATTTGGTCTATAAGAAGTTAAAGACAATCCTGGTTGTTTTGTTTTTTTATTAAAATCATTAAAAAAAAAAAAAAAAAAAAAAAAAAAAGAAAACATTGTGAAAGCATGTTTTCATCAAAAGAAAACAAAGAGAATAACAACACTTTACCAGCCAATGCAAGAAAACAAAAAAGAGGAAAAAAATGTTCAACATTTGAGTGTAATAATAATAACTGTGAAGGTATAGCGACTGGCACACATTTTTTTCAAAATTCCCTTCTTGTGCTGCAGGTAATAAATGGTGTACTCAAATTAAGCGAAGAAATAACTACAAACGTTTTAAAAACACTGTTCACTTTGCTGATCATGATTAGAAATGCCATGGACATCAATGGAAACTTTTCCCTGCAAAAATCCCTGGAAAAAAAACGGAAATGACCGCATATTCAGCAACATTTCTTGCCTTAAAAGTAAGAAAACAAATTATTCATGAACAAGTACATCCTGTTTAGTGGATATTCCTTTTCCTCCTCTTGTTTTGAAAGATGAATTATATAGCTTCTGAACTTGTGATGCCACTGAGTCAAAATTTAAGGAAGTATCAACACAAACTGACTTTCCTTTGTTGAAAAATCATATTAAGATTCTGAAACAAGCATTATTCTTGACCATGAATATTTTGTTGTTCCACCTGTATCTAATAAATTAGCAGCTATGTCAATGTCCTACAACCATCTAGAAAACAAAATTTAGGAGCAATGCAAGAAGATAAAATTTAAAAAAAACCAAATTTCAGAATTAGAAGTGTTTACAAAGTATGTATAAGAAACCTTTTACATTAGATCAAACAAAAAATGGTGACAGTGCAATCCGGTTTTATACAGGCTTTCCTAAATATGCTACATTAATATCATTATTTGAGAAACTAAGACCTAAAGACCCGAAGCAAAAGTTGGATCTGATTGATAAATTTTTCATTATATTGGTATGTATTTCTGCTGTTGGGATTCATGTCGAGCGATTTATTGGTAGAATTCAAAATTTCCACATAATAGATGGCACATCAGCTCTTTCTCTAAAAAATTGATCAAATATTTATAAATTTTACTTTCCTTACCAACTTTTTAGATACAATCCGTCCCACCACCAGAAGTAATCAAATAAAATATCATGATTACTACATCAATTCAAGGCGTGCCAAAGCATGCTACCACTGCCCACAGGTGCAAATGTGATGTATGTGGATCATTTAAATAATGAACGATTTGTGAAAAATTTCACAATAAATAATATGTATGACAGTAGCTTTCTTTCCTGTTACTTTAGTTATTCAGCCTATTTTTTGCTATAAAAGAGGCTATTTTTATAACTACACGCCTTGTTAAAAAAATTAATTAACCACTTATGAATATGAGAAGATACACCACATACCAATTTGCATGTAGTGCAGATCTACAAATCAGACAATCAACAAAAGAAGTGTAAACGTTTATATGCTTATTAAATTATGCTTTTAAAATTGACCACTATTTTCATCAGAGAAAAAGTACACCTTAAATTTTAAAGATGTATTGGATAGAATTAACTAAAATTGGTTAAAAAATCTCCTATAAAACTCTTACGATACATGATTCAAAACAAAACGTTTTTTTTTCAGTAATTCATATAACTGTTTTTGATGCTTGTAATGTTTTAAGGAATGTATTGCTTTTTAAAAAGCCATTATTTTGCTGCAAATCTCATTACTTGTATTTTAAACATCCAAAATATTGATAAAGAAGTATGAAGTATGCCAAAAACTTTCGTTGAAAGTTAGTCTCAACATGTAGCAAAAATTCATCTACAAACCACACAACAAAGTTTACTTGTTATAATTGTGAACACAATAAATGTCCTTGTATTTGATAATAATATGGCATCCAAAATTTTTTATCATTTAAAACTTCAGCAATAATCATATTGAATTTTGAAGAAAAAATTTAATTTTGAAAGATGGGGCTTTCAATAGTTAGTAATTAATACCTCTAATGATGCTCCAAGATAATAATGAAATTAGACTAGGATAACATTAACAGTTGTAAAGGATTTAGTGAGGAATATGTATTCCTTTATTCCTTCTCTTCATTTTCAATTCCATGAACCATCCATAAAATTTCATATGAGTACAGCATGTTGTCAAGTTTTTTCATGGCTCGACTGCAGTATAAAATTTTGAAGCAGTTAACTTTTCCTTTCGCAGTTGCCACCAGAGATCCGAAGATGATTGAACTCTAGCGCTCTTTTCAATATCACTAATTTCTTCAGGACTAATGATCATTGAATTTACTTATTTATCTGCAAGTTCTTTTAATGAATATTTAGATATGTAGTAAAATTCATTAAACGGAAGATAGTCATTGTATACTGTGGAGTCTGGTGTCATCGACAATATCATCAGAAATGTAAGCTTCCACACAAACTACATCTTGTTGTACACCATAAATGCATCTTGAAGGAAACTCGTGAAATATAAAAAAAAAAACTACTTGTTAGTAAGCAGGACTGTATTTAACTACATAAAAAATTTAAAACCTGAGGATCATATTTATATGACTTAAGTTCAATTTCTTCTTCAAGTTTGTCACTAAACTTAATTTTTTTGATAACCTTTCATAAATAGAGATAGGTTATGACAACGAATCACATTTTGTTTAGAAAGTCCAGATGTGCATGTTGCAGAATCAGGAAGCTCTCTCAGGTCTTTGTGGTTAAAATCTTCCAATGCAAAAAGAATAGCATGCACCAATGCCTAAGCATTTGACACTAGATCCAGCTGGACATGTACAAGCTGATGCAATTATCCTATAACCTATTGGAAACATTTTTATATCATTGATGGTTTGACTTACATATGTATATAAACATGATGCAAAGATTTAGTGAATTAAATACTTTGATAAATCCTTCATAGAAAAACTGAAAAGATTTTTTACAGGACATATGTGTTTTAAGACACTGTCATCATATATTTCCACTACAACAACAACATATTGGTGCACCTGGATAAAGTTTAACTGTGGCATGTCTTGAGTCCAAGCCATATTTTGTAGCTCAGTATAGTCAAAGAAATAAACAGGGTAAGCCACAGATCTCCCTTTGATTATGCTGAAAATCCAAAACAATAATATAGCAACTCAACTTTACCCTTGTTTCGGTGTTAACAGGCTGGTTTACAATACAGTGAAAAAGTAATGGTGCACTGTTCAAAATATAAATACTGCTAACGATAGAATTTATTTCATCATATGAATCGTTTTTGATAGTTGAAATTTTTTTCAAAACAGAAATACTAAGGCATTTTACTTATTCTAATATTTTATTTTTAAGGCAACATTTGTTGCTTGCTTTTTAGAGATTAAATCTGTAACAATTACTGAATAAGTAGTTTTATTTTTATAGAACGCATATATTTAGCATTTAATTATTATTGTAATTTTAATTAATTAATTAATATTGTAATTGAGCTGCCCCATATGGTTTTGTTCGCATTTTCACTGTTCTTGCAATGATTTTAAATCGTTATTTTTTTGCTTTTTCTTTCAGTTTTAATGTAGAATTTTAATGATGCGTCTATCGTCTATCTTCTTGAAACTATAATTATGTAGAACTATTGTGGTATTGAAAAAAGCATCTAAGCAAATTTTTTAACAATGATGAGTAAGTAGAAGGAAACACCTATGCATGAAACTATTTTATGGAAAGTGAGAAAAAAAATTGATTATGTATATTCACATAAAGGATTTGCAGGCCTGCATCTATCTTAAAATATGTGCATATTTTCAATAGCAGTGGTAGGCTTATATTGATTTGCTCAGTGTTTTTTTTTTAATTTTACTGAATAATGTGAAACTGATCCAAATTATTTCTAACATAAAATAATAAAAAGCAAGAAAGTTGTCAAAGTCATTAATGAAGAAATTCTACCTTGGATGCTAACCGGTATCTTATAAGAAAATAGTGGATAGTTAAAAAGCCACAAGTGCATACCATTCATAAACATACATACTCAACTATACCTTACTTGCCAGTTATCTGATGAGCAAAACCATAACTTGCATGTGTGTGTTCAGCTATCTTTGGTAATCCAGTAGTGCCACTTGTGAAGAACCAAGAAAGTGGATCATCTGCTCTGGTCTGCAAACACTAAAATATATTTTCATGTTAATTCTCTGCATGTCACTCCACGACTTTAACAAGTTTTTTACTGGTACCCTAAAGAGTGGCCATTAAGGAATGCTGTGATGACAAAAATTTAAAAAAAAATCAGATCAGGAACTAAACTGAATACCTAAAAATGACAAAAATAAGCTGACAAATGGTTGATATCCTATTTACCTAAACAAATGGTTATTTTAATTTTAATTTAAGCAAGCCAATATATAGCAAGTAAGTATTTATTCACTATAAATAAAGATTTTACAAAATAAATGTTAAGAACGTCGTTAAAAAAAAAAATAAAAATAATAAAAAATTTTACTGCATACCACAATATTTAAAACAGGTATTGATAGCAGGGATAAGCACAAGAAAAGCCAAAGCCTTATTTTCATTGTGGACCCTCGGTGGGTAGGGGGTGATCAGTTCAAATATATAAAGTACTTATTTAATTTCTATCTAATTAAACCAGAATTGTATTTTTG
>JAUZNK010092235.1:0-28816 GCA_035046665.1 Euphysa ruthae | reverse complement strand
GACATCTGTACATGAACACACAAACTGATATCCGTATAAATGTGATTAAAAAGCTTGTTGCGGAATAATTTGTATAATGAGGAGTATGAAAGGCTTTCTGGTACACATTTTCTATGTAAAATTGTAGCACCAGATCATGCTAAAGTAGCTCATATTCAAAGAGCATGTAGAGTTTATTGTCCTGCAGAACGATAATGTTTTAGAAGGCAAGGTGAGAGTAAGCAAAAAAGAACAGGCAAGCAAATTACCTATGAGTGTAAGACTTGCAAGGTTGAACTACATATTGATAATTGTTTTGAACTATATCATTCAAACAAGAACTATGTAGATATCTACATAGATAGATTCCTCAAAAATAATTATTTTAATGTAAGTTACACAAACTCTCATTTATTGGGAACTCATTGTTTGTTGTTTATTTTGTTTTTTCAAAGAGATTTATATAAAAAAAAAGCATCGTTTTGCTTTATTAGTAAAAATTGTGTCTTCTTACACCCTCTGAAAATAGAAAAAATTACAAAAATATCATTTCTAGAAGCTTTTATCACAGAAAAAAATGTTTTTTTTCACACAAATTATTCAAAATTCCAATAACTCTGTTGGGGTTCTCTCTATTTTTATTTTTCAAAATTTAATTTCAATATATGTGTGCTTCAACTTCTATCATTTGAGCCTTTGTAGGATTTCCAGAACTTCCTAGAAGTAGAAATATATACATTTAAAGAAAATAAGTATTTTTGGCTATATTTTTTTTTAAAAACTCCACCCTCGTAGAATGTAAAGGAAAATGGGCTCCCGTACCACGAGGGTTGACTATCTGGTACTATGTTTGCTGAACAAAACAATATTTAGTACAAGAAACATTGAATTGAGTATGTTTGTAACAAAAACCTATTTTTAATTGAAATGGCACTATACCAAAAAGTGTTTTTTCCTAAGTGCTAATTCACTTTTTAAAAATGGCATAAAAGTTAATATGAAACACTCTTTTAACAACAAAACTATTGATTTTTAAAACAATTTTTTTGACAAGTCAAAAATTTAATTTAATTCCCATCATTTTTTTATGAAATCTTTCTAAACCCTATTATAAAAAACCTTCATATAAAAAACTTAATGAAAATTTAATGAAAAGTTTCTTAGGAAAATACATAAATTTTGATTTGTGATCCACTTTTATCTTGTACACTTAAAAAAGTTTTTCGTTTAAAAAACTCTTACTGACAAATATGTAAACGAATAAATAAGACTAAATTTATAGATCCATCCACTGATTAAAATTAGTGATACCTTGATCATGATTAGTAGCTGCATGCAGAGTAAAATACAAACTAAGCAAAGAAAATTTGCAGGTTTGTCGAGTCACAGGGATTAACTTAGCATCCACATTCCTTCCAACAATACATGTAAGGTGCCGAAGTCTTCGCTAAAGTTAAAAAAATAGATTTATGATAGCAATAATTTAATAATTTTTTTTTCATTTTCACTAGTTTTAAATCCTTTTTTTATTATAGCTCCTTAAAAGCCATATAATGGAAAACTGATCAGCGATTCAATTAAAACATAAATTTGTTTTGCCCAACAAAGTAAATGTAAATAAAAATTTGATTTTGAGATTTCTGCAAGTTTAAAATTTTAATTCAGTTCTAAAGAGACAAAATGGCTAAATTTGGCACAAAAATGGTCGGTACCACAATGGTTCAAAGTGTTTTAACAAATGTAACCATACGATTCACAAAAATTGCAAAATTTTTATTGAGAAAAAATAATAGTAGAGTTGGTCAAAGAAATCAGAACCAAACCACTCATAAATAGTAGAGTTGGTCAAAGAGATTAATACCAAATCACTTATAAATAGTAAAGTTGGTCAAAGAGATCATCACCAAAATCGCTCAATAAATAAAATTTCGCGATTTTAATGAACGTAGATAACTTTATATTCCGTACCATATCTCTCATGACTCAAAAATCAATGAAAAAAAAAGAAGAGTTCATATAAAGTAAACAGGTGGGTCTCAAAATTCTGGTGTCAAAACTTTTGTAAAAAAACAATTGCTTAGTACGTATTCATAATTTGGAAGATAAATATGAAATCATGTTTTTGCACTAAAAAACATATCATCAAAAAGTTCAATAATGACTTAACTTTTTTGTTAATTTTTGGATTTTAACCATTTATTTTTCTAAAACCCAAAAACTTCACTCATCACAACCGAAATCTTTTTAAAAAATTCTTTTTAAAATTCATTAGCACTTTCTAAGAGTAGGCAGTATATCCGGACAAAGAAAAAAAAGAGCAAATGATGAAAAGTTTATTAAAGTTAGGTGGCTGGTAACCCATGGATACAATAAAATATCTGGGTGGATGGTAACACATGGATACAATAAAATATCTGGGTGGTTAGCAGTAATTTTCTCTAATTAAAAAAATTTTGGCATGTGTCAATTTTATGAACTTTAATAGGAATGCATCGCTTTAAGCTTAATGCCCAAATCATCTGTAAACATAATTTCGTTACAAAATTTGATAAAAATTTTAGCGTTAAGTTGGCCAATCGCTGATTCAAATTTCACATTATAGAGGCTTACTTACTAATACCAATACAAATAATATTGCCAGGACTAAATATCAAAGGGATTGGAACAGTAATTAGTTATGATATAGTAAATATAAATCACCACATGATGTTCATAGCAACTACATTGACACAATAGTTAAAAAGCCTATTTTACACTTTAAATGCAATATAGATTAGATTAGATCTCTAGAGAAACAATAAAGCTTTTTTGAAAATTTCCCAGAGCAACATTTAAAAGCTTTTTGAGTAGAATTATTTTCTAAAACCATTGTTTTTGATAAATAGATCCAATAAAATACCTGTTGGGTGGGTAGTTGAGTATGTTTCCTAACTTCAGATCGAGGTCGATACCGTCCAGTTGACATTGCTTTCCATGCAACCAATTTATAATCATTTATTTAAATCTAATAAAACACATATCACTGGATTTTATTTGTCAGATTTTACTTTTTTTAGATTAATGAATAAATAATTATTTAGTTAATCAATCAATTAATTAAACAATTAATTAAGTGATTTAAATGATTTTTATCTTCACATGTATTTCACAAAAGCACCAATTAGTTAGCTATATATAATTTTAACATTAGCTTGTTTTAGGCTATCAAAGAGAATAAAAATTACACAAGCTGTAAAACCATTGACTAAGTTAGTTCTGAAATTTACTTAGGCAGATCAGGAACTATGACTTAATATTGAAGCTTCTCCAACCAAAAAACATCCATGACTCTGACAACTTGGGAATCTAAACTATTCACAAATCGCTGCATGAATTGAATTTTCAATGAATTTAATACCAAAAAAAAAAAAACTATGGTTATTTTTACAGTGATGTGATTTTCAGTTATAATTTTTAGCAACAACATAGACGAGTAATTTTTTCCTTCGATGAGCAAAATCAGGCTTAATAATAACTGAGAATATCTATACTTAAATGGAAATGTCATTGCTGCACTGTTTTTATGCATAGGGTGCTTATCCTTTCTCATGTAGACATGAAATAATAAAAAAGTTAGGCAAATATAAAGTTTAATTTAATTCAATTTTAATTGAAAAATCGGGTAGTTGGGTGAAGTGATTTGATATCATCAGATCCTAACCAGAGTTCATTTTATTTATTTACCATAATGGTGGAAGATTATTGAAAATCAAACTTATTAAGAGGTAACCACCCCACGACAGGGCTCAAACCGAAGGCTTAGAGCATGTAAAGCATATGACTTACCTCTGAGCTAAATGCCAATTAACAAATCAAAATTAAAAAATTAAAGAAACAAATGTATGGATCTATAGAAAAGAAACTTAAACAAACATAAGATATAGACCAAAAATTAAGAAAAGCATGGATGAGCAATAAATCTATATCATCACCACACTTTGAATGTTAAGCCCTAGAACAAGAAATAAATACGAAAACCTCTATAATACAAACAAAAAAGCAGGTAAACATTTTATTTATAAGCCCAATAAATATATACTGTGCCATTACTGCATATACCCGTGTCTAAGTCGATCTTGTGCATAAGTCGACCTTGTGCATAAGTCGACATCTTGTACATTAGTCGACCCTTAATTTTTTAACAAAAATAGTTACTTTTCTGTAATAATCTTCGTTGTATATATAAATCGACCTCTATGTCGGTCCAGAATGTGGGTATTACTGTTTTACATGGTTGTCTGGCCGACTTTGGTTTTCTATCACGGAGGTGCAAGTTCGACCCCCCTAAGAGACCAATGATTTTCTTTACCGTAAGCTCTAATGGGAGTTCTAAGTACACCAGAACCAAACCCATAAGAACCTTCTGAAATAAATAGCTGGAAGCTAATTGTTGGCCCCATGTAAAAAATACTTTATACTTTACAATTTCCAACATGTCACTTTTGGGAAAAAACTGTTTTTTTTTATTTAATTTCCGGAATTCATTAGAAAGCTGTTTCATTTTTGTATTTAGCGAAATTAAATATTTAAAGTGATTTGCAAATCGGGAGTTTAAATGAAAATTTTCATAAACCAATTTCTACACCTTTTTCTTTGACAATTAGGTGTTTCTGTGCATTAAATGGTAGCTTTGTAAACAATGCCATTAATCAAGTATTTTTTTACCAAGGTACAGTTATCTTTGTTTCTGTAGTTACAAGTTTTTTTGTTGGTTTCTGTTTTGAAGTTATTCTGTGGCTACGTAAGTTTCCATGAAATTTCCACGGTATTTTCATGTTTGGCATGCAACTGTAGCTTATGTTTATCGAGTTTCTATAGAAAATTTTATATGATTTTTTAGAAAATGTATGTCTAAATAAATCGAAAAAAATATTTTCCCACTCTTTGTCTTTATTTTTTTAATATAGGATGGATTGAACCAAATTATTTTTCGTCTGCATTTTCTGGTGTTTACACTTTTATTTTGTTTTAATTATATTTTAATTAAAAGGAAGAGAATGTGGGAAACCGAGAACAATGTAGACGGATAACACCAAGGAATGGACAAATATCATACGATGACTGTATCATAGCGGTACAAGATCGAGAACGATGGAGATCCACGACAACCGACTTGTTGACTACGGATGGTTCATAATGATAATGATGATGATATTGTAATTTATAGTTAGAGCCTGACTGAGCGTTTCTTCTTCATAGGTTGAGGTTACATTATGAATGGTTTACTGTCTCCTCTTGTGACATTTTATTCTGTTTTTTTTTTTTTTCTTCTTTTAATTAAATATCTGCCGGTAATAATACTGGTACGCTCTTTTTATACATATATGATTTCGGTCACTAAGATGTTGTCTGTTTGTATTTTTCTTTACTGACCTAGATCCTCTTAAAAACATCAACGCTGATCGTATCAAAGCGAAACTAACTTTCGTTCTTATCCAGGAAGCAAGGGCTGATTTCTCTGTATTCTTTTTTAAGATTATTAAGCTAATCTTGAATAGAAGATGATGCATTCATTGACCATGCTTCCGATAGTCGAAAAAAAACTAATGGAGAAAAGTTCCCTTGTTCCACGCTAGGGATTCTTTCATTAAAATGGCGTTGCTTCTCCATTTCGTTTTTCGGGTAACATTGTTTCTTTTGTATCTTTTTGTATCTTTTAGAATTTGGGTCAAATTCTAATGTCGATAAAATTCCTCTGTCCTTTAATTCAGAATCCAATTGAATTGACATCTAGCTGAACTTCATTTTGTTGATTTGCAGTTTTTAGTGTGAGTTCTTAACCGGTTAGTTTTAGTAATACTGGTTCCACTTCAACGTTTTTACATAACTCAATTAGTAGATTTGCTGTTATATTTCTCAATTCATTATGTCTTAGTGCCACAAATCCAACTTTCTTGCAGCACATCGAATGAATTTTTATCCCAAACACATCTAGTTGGAAGGTTTGGGAAAGCTAATTCAGTTGTAGCGTATTCTTATGGCGTCTAGAATTTTTGTTTAGACAAAAAGTTGTTATACCCTTTGTATAGTATAGTTTTTTTCCAGTTTAAACAACCTGATTCTTGAATTATTTCGTTTTGCCTTATTTCCTTTTCAATCATATTTTGTCGCAGTGCTGTTTTGGCTTTAATTCAGAATTATCCTGTTGAAAGTGTTTGGTTTGATTAATTATACTTTCAATTAATGTATTTGTTACAACCCTTCAAGATATATATTGATGATCTGAGTTACAAGATAAGATATCTATTCCCAAATTCTTCCAAATTTTGTAGGTAGTGCGAGTAACTTTCTTTCATCGTTTGGACATATTTTACCTCCTGTTATCGCTGGTATTAACTGGTTTCTAATAAAATCTTCTACTTCCTGCATGTATGTGTACATGTTTTTTACGAAAAAAGTATGTAAACTTTGCTTTATATGAATATGCAGCCTGTGGGTGGATTTCAGCAATCTTAGAGAAAAAATCAAGCTCTAGTTTCCATCTAGAAACTAATTCATAGATATATTCCTCTCTATATTCTTGACTTCCGATCACCGCTCCCAGATGACGCTTTCCTGTTGAAACAATATTGATATAGGGTAGTGGATGAAGGAACTTCACCAAATGGAGCAGTAAGGTATCTCCTTCCCTCTGTTAGCCTGTGGGAGACCCCTGTGCAAGGTCGATTACCCACTTAGCCCCCTGTACAAGGTACGTAAACTGACATGGAATTCACGGGTTTCAGTATAGTCAAATTGGGCATACAGCAACAAACAACTGTAGTGGTCAATTAGACACTTAGACACTTGACTGCGCAGAAGATTACGACGGATAGTGACAATGGGCAGGCAATATGCTTCTTTTAGAGAAGAACCATGAGAGTTACAGAGAAGTCGCGACCCTGTAACTTATAAGCAACAGAAAAACTAATGTTCAACCGCGGTTGCAAGGAGAAGAAGATGAATATTGACACTAGAAAAAACAATTCTTTTACACTGTCCACCTTGTCACCTTTAACAATTAAATACTATTTTGTAGGCTTAGGAAAGTAACTATATTTTTGTCCAATGCTCAGTCACTAACTTGTTTCACAAATTTTGTAATTGAGTTAGTGTTCCTGCTCCAGTTAGATCGTCTGCAAAGTCAATTAGTTTTGTGGTTTGTTTACATGATTGATGTTTGTCAAATCATCTATAAGTGGGCTTAAGCCAAGCGCATATGTAGTCATTACAATTGGATCACCCTGAGTAGTCCCTTCACAAGAAGAAATTTTTTTTCCTCCGATAACAAATAAGAGAGCAAGTAAGTTTTAGCAGTTGAAAATAAATTTATAAATTGAAAGATACGTGTATTGAACGTTATGATGCGTTGCTATTAAGCGAGTTGAAAGTATTTTCAGCATCAACTAGTAAAACTACATCTGTGTTAACAGAACTAAATATGGCATGCATGGAGATAACTGCAGCTTTACAACCGTAATCAAAGCCTGCACATAGTTTTAACCCTCCGGTCGATATTCTTACATGCTCTTTTAACAATTTCATCAATATTTTTACCGGAATTAAGCGGCAGGACATTAGTTTTTCTAACGAATAATCATCTGGATTAACTTTAATGCAACACATCTTTTTTATCCTCTCAGCTATTTCCTTTCGTAAATCACTATTTGCTGTGCTAAAGTTATTTGACGTAAGTATGCTACGCCATCCGTCAGCATCCATGCCAGATAACCCACCTTAAGTTTTAATTGCTGCATGTTTTATCTTGTCTTCATCGATCGTTTCGAATATAACGGAGTGAGTTGAAGATATTTCGCTTTTTAGTAGGATATCCTTGTGAGCTGGTTGAGTAATAGGATGTTTTTGGTGCAATAAAGTTAGTGTCTCGTCATTTAAAGGTAGGATTCCATTTGACATATTGTTACTGAGAATTTTTAAAGCACCGTTAATGTTTCATTTTGACATCAAGCTAATAAACTCTTTTGAAATTTCACTAATACTTTTGACTGTATTAAACGATTTTAGGAGAGTTTGAATGGTTTCAATTTCAAGAACAAGTTATCAACTTGTTATCGGCTTTCCAGCCGTTCATAATAGTTTGGCGTCCTTCGGCTTTAAAATGCTGATAAATCTCCCCCATCACCTTTGCGTGAAACGGCTTGAGAGTAGATAACCGGAGATCCACTTCAATGGTTGTTACATCTTTCTCAAGATTGGTTTGGAGCTCTTTTGTTGTGTAGGTGAAATAATCTCTGAAGGCAGCTCTTTCCTTCTTTTGAACGAACCATTGGTTGTCAGATCAAGAGATTGAAGCAGGTGGTTTAAATTCTTTGGAATCATAACTGTCACAATGTTATAATCGTCAAGGACATCTGTTATCAACTGCGATTGCTGACCACTGAAGGCATCCCAAATTAATAAGGCTTTTTGAGTCATTGGTAATCCCATTTCTTCCTTGACTTTTTCCACATATGGATTTATTACTTCTCTTAGTAACCTTAGCGATTAATTTTCGTTGCTCCAGTGACTTTCGTTATATGACAATGATAATGCCTCCGGAAATTCAACAGATGTAAGTGATCTCTTTGCTTTGCCCTTGTATATCAGCTGGAAGGGTAACATCACCCCGTTAAGAGTTTCTGATAGAGTTACAGCAATTCCTCTTATGTCACTTGCGCCTATTCTTGGGATGTGTCTGCTACCTTTGACAGCCATGGTAATGTTATCTGTGGGGACAAATTTCGAAAAAGTTTGGTCAACGTTTATTATAAGTTCATTTGGGATATTATGCCAATTAACAGCGTGTGCTATCTGCTGTAAAAAGAGAAAGCGAGTTTCCTCCCAAATTGAACGTGTGATCTTTGGTCTGGATGTGGTAACTATTCTTAGAGACATATTCATACGTTTGTAGAGATAGTTGATCCATCCACGCGATACATTGAAATACAAACATGATCCATACTTGGTCATATTTGATTTATTCAGACCCATGAGAATTCCGTGTACAACATGGCGATCAATATTTCCACCTGCATTGCGTAAGCTGAAGATAAACTTTCTGAGCTTCGTATCCAATTCAACGGGCAGAGATAGTGGTCTACCCCTCTTTTGTCCAATAGTAACCGGAATTTCTTCATTGTTTTTATTGTTTGCAGAAAGCTCCTTACGATATTTTGCGATCCATGCACGAACTGTGCTGTCAGCTAACTTTGGGAATTCTTTTACAAACTTTGCAATGGCACGCGCTGGACCATGTGTGTTTCCATATCTAGCTATCATGAGCTTGTCTTTGTCGCTATATACAGTACGTTTTGTAGGTTTTCCTGCTCCTGTAGCATTGGCAATTTCTTCTACAACGAGGCCATGTTCAGCCTCTGACAAACCGGAATCAAAGGCAACCGATATCGAGGAAGCATCTGCTACCACTTTTTTGGGTTTACTGCTCGTAACCGTTCCCTTTTTTGTGAAGAAGTTCAAGATGCTTTTGTTCGCCATTCTTGTCGTCTTTTCTCTCAAACGTTAAGGAAAAAGGAGATCACGTTTGTTTTCACAATTTCTATTCAAATTGTGCATGCAGTACAATGACTTCTTTTAAGGTTTTGCACAAGTTCGAATATTTTGCAATGCAATGACTTCGTATGTGTGTGTTGTTTATGTTTACAAGCAGATCGAAGTTTATCAGGACAGCAACGAACGAAAATACAGAAAATGGCTCAATTCACTTTGGTATATGAATTCACTACTGCGTTAAGAGGTTTTCATGTGTACCGCTCTGAATGGACACCGCAGCTTGACCAGTCAATTAAGTTTAAGCAAGAGTTAAATACGACAAGTTCGCTGTTGCTGGACAAACGAATATTCCTGGAAAGCTCTGTTTAGTGACTGTTGGCCATGTCCCTAAGGAAATAAGTCGCCATATTTGGTATGCCATTAAAGAAGGGGCTCGATTTTCAGCAACCGTCTGTGTCACCAAAACGTTCTCCTCTCAAGCAAGGCGGATTAGAAATCATTTTAAAAATGAAAGTGAAATGGAAAAACTCAAGAGCAATGGATATACTCAAGCGACACGTATAAAAAGTCTCGTATCCAGAATAGGGAGAGTATTCTGACGACTCTTCCGAAATCCTGCAAGAAATTACGGAAAATCCACAGAGAGATAGCGAGAGTGAGAGTGAAAGTGAAGGAAGTGATGTAGACATTTATGAATAAAGTTAATAAATTTTCAAAGAAAAATAAAACGTGTATTTTTTTATGGCTTTTTTCACAAAATTAACGATCATAAAATGACTAGAGGCAGAAAATCAGTGCATCACTAAATTTTCGGGCCCCAAAAATGAACGCGGCATAAAGTTAACGCGAAAAGGACCAAAATCCGTTAATTTCATGCTCTGTTAATTTCCTGTAATAAGGTATATATTTCAATCAGTTTGAAAAATTCTGAGTATTTTCTTATCTTTTACAGGCATTTAGAAATGAGTAAAAACTATCATGCAGTGTGAGATTTCAGCTCTGTGTAACCTTCAACTTTTCCAATAAGGAAAGCAAAGTAACTAAAGAAATACTGAGGAATGGTGAGATAATCTGGGGGATGTTTTAGCACTGTGCTTTTCCTTGGGGAAGTTGCTATTTCATGTGAAGTAATTTAATGTCACAATTTAAGTTGAAAATTTCATATATACTATTTTACACAGTATTTAGTATTTATTTTTGCAGTATTAGTAATAAATATTAAACTGACATAGTTAATCAGAAGAATAATAGACAGTTTACTCCTTGGTCATTAAAATTTTAATTTCTAATGGTTTGAGATTTTGAAGTGTTTTAGACAGAAAAAATTCTGCATCAGTTTCGTGTGAAATCTCATCACAAAAGCAGAATATGATAATTATTTCGTAACAAAATTAATTGGCCTCCAGTTTTTGACGATAACCGCAAGTTGGCAAGGCCTGTTATTTAGTAAGCCTTGGTAGAAAGATTTATTGGGACTCTTTTTTCGTTTTGCGAATGCCGAATACAATACATAGGTCTTATTGGTTGAAGTCTGTGCTGTCGCCCTGTGTGTCTTTAACATATGCTTTGATTGATCGGAATTAGTTTGTGTTGAATTGGTGAGCTTCGAAGCCAGGTCCACTAGCTCTCTAGTCGATTATGTCAACAGGACTGGCATCGCCTAGTGGAACGTTTTGCAGGAGCGTAATTGGAAACTGCCTACTTTACTTTACTTGATAATGCCAATATAGACGAGAAGGCTGTTCATTCCTCCAGTGATGCCCAAAAGTTTGGGACCAATATGGGCTCCAACCAAAAATTTTGTACCTGAAGGGAAACCCAGAGCCTCAAGTAAAGTCATTGAAAGAGCAATATTGTTAGTTATTGCGATAGATGCTTTCATCGTCGCCATATTTACGGAAATCGTGAGACTTGTGTTTTTAAGGAGCTTATTAATTGTGTCTACTAGCGCGGACGCAGAGTCAAAGTTCCCAGTGGTTAGGCGGACTTCCTTTGCAGGAAAAATTAGTGGGTTGTTCTTCTCTTTAGCATTATACAAAGTGTATAGTAGGGTAGTGCTGAATAGAAACACTTCCCAATTTTCCGGAAATGAGAGGTTTTCAGCAAGCTTGACTGAGTAATTTCTTGATCGGTGTTGTCCTTGCAAAATAGAACAACCTTTATTTGGGAGAGTAATGAAGTTTAGTGTCATTATCACATATCCTAGTATAATCTAGTGCCTAAGAGAAGCGATACAGTTCTCTGCTTGTTTCAACTTCTCGCGTGGGGTTCTAAGTTGCCTTGCTTGATCAAAACGCCGACGGCCCCGTCTTGACTTCCTTGGTCTGCGCGGTTTATTGCTTTGTTTAGTAGCTTAACGCCACTTCCCTGTCGCTGTATTTCTTCGTCTCAATCTTTCATATCAACGCATCCAGCGATGATTGTAATATGTGGACCGACAATGTGCGGTAAAACAACGTTCATTCAGGACCTCCTACTCAACCCACATTCACAATATGAAGCGCTCTACCTTTGTGCTTATCAGCCAGACCAACAAACGTATTACAAGATAGTAACCGCGTTCAAAGCCTGAGTTCTCACGGTTACGACTTACAATGCTATTCCCAAAGAACCAATCGAGTTTATCGTACTTTCTCAATGGTTTTGTGGATTTAGAGATGCACTTTGCCAGCGTTTACAATTGGACTACATATGTCTCCTTCGGTCTCCAGCCGACAAAATAACATTCCACAGCTTAGATTGTCAATTACTACCGGTGCCATAGATCGCTTTATGGAGGTCTATAATGACTCAACCAATGAATAATATAGAAACCTCATAGTTCATCTATCTCGCGCATGACATATCAATCCAATTAGATGCAGAGAGGGTGGGCTCATATACTCAAACTCAGCCAAGTTATAATAAAAAATAACATATTTGGACATGCCATTAAGCCCGCTGGCACTACAAACAAACCAGGCCCAACAGGACGAATTGGGCCTAAATGAGACCTGGGCCCTTCTGGTCTTATAGAAGAACTCTATGAATGTGGAAAACCCGGTACTTCTGGTCCTAAAGGAAAACGCGGTGAGCGTGGATTTTGCGGTGATTCTGGTCCTAAAGGAGGACGCGACGAGCGTGGACTTTCCGAAGCTTTTGGTCTTAAAGTAGAACCCGGTGAGCAAAGATCTGGAGAGAAAAGCATAGCTCTTGCATGTAATGGAAGTATTTCTCAAAATAATGATGGCTTATTGCTCTCTGCATTGACGCTTCTATGGGTCGGTTCAGCTCGTGTCTACGATAGGGCAATATTTAAGGACCCTCCGGAGAAATACTGGGTTTCGTATATGACAAAAACATATGATGGCTTGATATGTTCGTTCCTGAGACACTGCCAAAGGAGGTTTACTTGGGGATAAAAATCGAAGGCAAGATGGCTCTGAGTTTTGAGACAAAAGATTTCAGATGTACCTTCACAAAGATTTTTAAATGGTAATGAGACTTTTGGCTTTAAGTTCATCAATGTTTTCCAGTATGATAATTAAGAGAATCCGTGAAATTTTCCTGTTTGGTTACATCCGGTGAAAGAATGAAATCATGGAATTGCCAAAAAACCCACAAAATTATTGGCTTTGGTAATATCAATATCAGGAGTAGTTATTCGAAATATGGTATTGGTGCATATCATTTCATAGCAATAGAGAAGAAGCAGAAATATACCTTCATCACAACAAGAAACTACCATTTGCGAGAAAAACATTTTGTTACATCAATTGCATACATTATTATCAGTGTATAAGCTTCATTGTGTGATTCATTAACTCAAATCATCTAAATTTATTTTACATATTGTACCATTGGCAATAACGCATTTTCTCTCTTCATTACCAAATAAATGATATAACTGCTTGCACAGATAATTAGTTAACTCATTTTTGGTTTTTATCTGGGATAGAAACTGTGATGTAGATATGTGTTCAATGCAGGTGTCGTCAGCAACTTTATATTGAGCTTGGACTTCACTTGTTCTAGTATCTCTTGTTTTCGATTTAAAATAATTTTCTACATAATGATCAGATATTACACGCACTTCATTGAATCCAACTGCTTCAGATTTTATTTTATCCAAAAATACATTTCTATAACCTCTGTATGTTTTTATAATTTGGGAATTTTTTTTACTTATTTTGTTCGCAACTGCCACATTCCATCAAATATTATAACATTGTGTTCTGTACCACTAACAGCAGGACTTTCATCATTTTTTATCAACTTTTGGATTTCTCTAAGTAAGCTTGATTTGTCGTTGGTTGGCAGAAGATTACCATCTGTTAAGAATAAAGATAGTGGAATATTTGAAAATTCATATTCCCCAAGTTACTTCGGAAGATCTATCTCTGATCCTGTTCTGGAAGCAAAAACAAGTCTGGTTATCAATTTCGTTTCAGCTTTAATACTTATAATTTTATTTCGAATCTTCGATTTAATTGATTTATTGTTTCTTGCAAGTTTTGGCAGTTTCTTCTAAGTTAATGGATCCCATATAAAATTATCTCCATGTGTTCTTGTTTTCAAAAATTGGTTAGTAGTTCTTTCCCTCTTCTTTTTGAGCGAGAAACTGGTCAGTTAAATGTGTTGGAAGTACTTTCTTCGAAATAGTATCGTATACTGCATCAGAATCATCAAAACTTGTGTTTTGTATTTCAAACACTCCACTCATCTTTTTCACATAGACCTTCATTCTTTTTAACAGAGAGCTGATAATGTTCATCTCTTTTATGTTCAGAACTCTTCAGACTGAATAGAGCACTGAATTCTTCAATGATACCACCCATTTCAGGTATAATGAGAAAATGTTGATGAAGATCCCAACACTGCTGACGAGTGGCACGAATACAATTAAAAGTCGTGATTATTTTGAATATTGCCACTTTCATGTTCGCCAGAACTCCTTTGAAATCTGATTGACTGCACTATACCTTCTTTCATTTCTTTCACTATTTGTGGGTTTTTTCAGTTAGTTTGTGTATGCAACTTTTGTACAATGCTAAGCATAACAAAAAATGGGCTTCTCATGAACTATACAAATGTTTTCCATCTTTATATTGTTGCATGGTTTTACTTCCATAAATTCCTGCCTCTTCAAATCTTTAATCGAGGCGACTACCACTTAAGAATTTCCCCAAAACATTTAGATACGTAAATACAACATGAATCTCTCCCATACGAAAGGCAAAATTGTTGCTAAGGTCATTACGGGATTGTAACTGTACACATTTGGTGTAGAGCTGTTGATCTAGTGACACACCTGTTTTTTGATCATGGTATATTTAGTCAGTTAAATCTTTAGCAACTTTGTGTGTCGACAAATGATTGGACCAATCTATTGGCTTACCTGAATGACAGGTAATATGGAATAATTTGGCATAAATCTGGTCTTTATTTTGTCCATTTTGGTATTTTAAGGTTGCCACATCACAAAATGCCACAAAATGCTTCTTCTTGGAGTTGTTTGAGGTATCTTAAGTGAAATGGCGTTATTGGAAAGAGCTTCTTTCTGTATTTCTTATCTTTGGCTATTTATTTACCTCGCATAACCAATCAAATATTTCGATAGTTGAATCAATCAAACGATTGATACTTGATAGAATCAATCGATTACAAAAAAGGATAAATATTGACCGCATTGCATTGTGTTCGACTAATAATTTTTTTTAATTTTAAATTTTTACTTAGACTTTTCGAATGACCTGTGAGACTTTGTTTTTCGATGCAATTTTATGTAATTATGAATGACATCAAAACAAACTTGCTTTATATTTCAAAGAGACAACAATAACACACCCAAAACCGTAAAAAGGAATTAAATTACGATGAATACAGCATACCTTTTAAAGATCAAGTGTTATTGATTCAATTCCAAAATTTCTATGCAGATTTGACAAGTCAGACCATACAGCAACAATGCCCTATGTTTATTCGAACCTTTTAAACAGCAATGTAATGGTTTCTGTTCTAATTTTCATAAGAATTCTAGAAACAAACTCAAAACGTTCTATTTCAAAGATACAAATGTAAGCAAAAATTTTAACAAAAAATTTATCTTCATTAAAATGCCCTAACAATGCCTATTTATGAAATTTACAGACCATGTCGTGTTTTTAAAACTAATATAGCTACAATGAAAAAATTTATAGCACATTTTTAAAAACAGAAACGTCTTCACAAAATCATAATGGTTATATGTGCATTTTAGAAATCAAAATATCAAAAATACATTGGGTCTGTAAAATACGTAGTTATCACTGATATCTACCCAACAGTTCTCGACCCAAAACAAGACTAGTTTAGTCAGGGTATAGGAGCACTATTTATTGACTAAATTCTGTCTACAGAGTCCTATTACAACTGATTTTTGATGATTTTTTATTCTAGTCTGTAAAATAAAGATGTTTCATGAAAAAATTGGTTGACAACGTTTTTTTCTTTTCTATATGATATAATCTTTCCAAAAAAGTATAGTTACTGCTTCTAACAAAAAATCCACACGGAATTTTATTTTGAAAAATTTTAGCCCACGCTATTAGGGGTAATTAAAGTTTATTTTATATAGCATTTTTATGCTATATGTATTTTTATCTTGCTTGATATTGTCATACTTTTGTTTAGTCGCCCAGCTTTATGTTTAAAAAATTTCAGAACCAGATTTGGTGGATGGAAATACGATTAAGGGGCTGTACTCTCTAATTTATAGACTTGATAATACCCTATAAAATGTTAGTAGATTATTACAGTACAAAAAGTAATTAAGAAAAAATTATATTTTTGGAAAAAAAAAAATTTGATATGATGTTTATAAATGGTTGTTTAATGTTGGGAAAAATTGTTTTTAAATTTTCTTTGTCATGCGGTCAAATGTAAGGGTTCATTTTTTTTTTAAATTATTTCGGTCATACCTAAAAAGAATATATTCTTTTGTTTATGTTTTATTTAAAACACAGCATTCCCTGCAATAAACAACCCTTGAATATTTCATAGAAAAATCTTTAACGGTTATTGAGAGATCTTGGCCGACGCGCTCAAAATACCATTCTGAGAAAAACGGATATGGATATTGCAGCAAACACACCGATCAACGACGAAAGCCACGTACCGTCGCAAGATACGCCGACATCAACTACTTCAATGAAGAGACAGTACATCTTTTCATTTGCTGCTTCATGTATTGTGTGCTCTGCAAAAGTTTTTGGTGGTGATGGATATCTCTTTTTTAGCCAATTTTGTAAAATTATTTTTAGTGATTGGTGGCAGTAGGTTCTATCATTGCTGTAAACTTCTGTATACACCGGTATAACCATGACCCTAGAAAGCATTGTAACACACTGTTCTATTATTTACATCAAAACCTCTGCCACATGCTTTAAATGTGTGAAACTGATTTATGTAGTTACAATTTAAGCATTTTAAAAACAAAATTTTCTTATTATACAATTCAATCAATGTTAACGTGGAATTTCCACACTCCGTACACGACAGCGAACAAAAAACACCAGCTAGAATAACTATCAAATAAACCAAGACCTGAAATAGAATCAAATTTACATGAGGTAGATGTTTTGACTGATATTTTTAACGAGCAAATACAGATGATGTTGACATATTAATTTCGTTCTGGCAGTCGTTGCGTAATTCGTTATTTACAGAAGTAGAAGATTGCGTAGATTCAGCAGTATTTATATTAGTTGTATTTAAATTCGATTCAATATTTACATTATTTACAGTGTTATCATGATTTTCATCGGACGCTTTTGTATTAAATCCCTTCCTTCGCCTAGATCCTTTAGTTCTTTGCTTGATTACACAAGTTTTAGCCATTAAAAAATAAAAAATCAAAGTTATTCAACAACTTTAAAAGCTTTTTTTTTGACAAATAATCCTACGGAGCAGTTGAACCAATACTTTCTCGATTGCTTTATATATCAAGAAGCCATAACAAGTTGGGTTTTATTGTTTATATTACCGCGTGGGATGCAACAGAGCAATTTCTGAACTCTAAGTGCATTGCTAAATGTGTTACTATGGGTGAGAATTTATAAGTGGTGTATTTAAAAGTGGAATTTTTAGCATTTAATGTGATTGTAGGTTATTAATTAATCCCAAACTTCTAGTCCTCTCTTGAATAAAATTTCACGCTCTAAATTCATACTTCCAAAAATAGGTTTTCTCCTGAATAAACCTCTCTTAAATATACTCACTTATGCTCAAGTCACTTTGACAATTAAGTCACTCTCTTAAATAAACCCTTAGAAAAGAAAAAAAAATATTATTGTATTTTAATAAATGATAATAGATAAGCTTAAAATTTTCAAACCATGTTGAAAAGTTTCAACAAATTCTAAACATTTTTGGCCAGAGCTAAGTTACTTTTTAAACCATCGCTCGGGGAATCATTAAGTCTAAGATGACCAAGGTTGAAACTTTGCTGAAAATCTTTTCGAAATAACCCATACGCTGAAATTATACCGTTTTCTAACATTATATATAATTTCAAATTAATTGGGAATTACATTCTTGAGAAACTTATGAAAAGTCATTTTTTACTCGAAATTTACTTATTTAGGGGCGTGTACACCAGGGACGAAAATTTACAGCTGGTGCTCATGCTCTATGATCTTCTAAATTTATAAAATGTCTAAAAAGCGGGTTTTGTAAAAATTACCAATGAACAAACGAATTGATTGAGGAACGGATGGCCGGTCAGACAAACATGGTATACTCGTAGCACTCTGTGAGCTTCGTAGGGAACTTAAAAATACAACTTAGAATTTCACAACAAGGGTTTACCATTCAATGGCATTTATGCTGATTTGGTTCAAGACAGAAATAACTGAAAAATCTTAAACACCAAAATTTAGTGCCATTATGAAAATGATAGATGGGGAGCAGCGAAAACAGAAGCTCAACCAGTGTTAATGGCAATCTAATAGAATGACAGTTTTGTGTGAACCTGAGCACCAGAAGAATGAATTAAGATTGCAAAAATTAATCAGCCAATCAGAATCTAGGTTCGAGAATAAACTTAAAACTTAGACTTCTAAACTTCAGTTTCAGACTCTTGCAAAGATACAATATATTATTTGGAACAGAAAAGCTATGAATAACAACATTACTACCAACTGAGCTATCCGGGTAATCTCATCAAATTTACCAAATTATGAGGAAAGACATAGTATGGGTATACGTACAAATGACAAAAAAATGGTTTAGAACAAAAACATAGGTTTGATGCAGAATTATTAAATGAGTTTTGGACCATTAAAGGAAAAAAACGGTAACCCAATATCACACAGAAAGTTCATTTAAAAATGTCGCTATTAAAACAGTTTTTGGCAAAATTTAAGATTGATGTGATTGACTTATTTTTAATGCTGTTAAAAACATTTTGTTTGAAAATCAATGATTCAAGTCATAAGTCATAGCGCAATGAAACTATTTAGTTTTTTTTTACACTATAACGACATAATTTTTTAATGGCGTGAGATTATCGAAAGTCGAAATTATTAAAAATGACCACCCGCAGCAGGGGAAATGAAAATGAAAAAAACATCCAAAAAATTATTGTTAATGTAGACATGATCAATTAGAGAGCCAACGAGGTGGGTTGTTTCATTCAATGTTCATTATCTAAGATGATATGTATGATCTAAGAATTTCTTGCAACTGATTACTACTATCATCAAATGTATCTATGTTGAAATCACCAAGGAAAATATCACTCTGTCTTTCAAGAACTGCATGGATTCCATCCTAAAATATTTTAAGAGGTAAATTTGGTCGGCTGATATTTGCATATTCTGGTTTCCTAATTGTCAAAATTCACAAGTTTTTATGTTTCTCATGTTCAATGACATGCACTTGTCTATGAAAACAAAAAGATAGGCTCATAAACTTAGATGTACGTCTCGAATTAAATTCAACCTGAAATTAATGTAGTGTTTGTTCAATATTTATGGTACGTACAGAGTCATTTGATGTGAGCTAAGTTTCTGACAAAGTATATTGTTGCTATCGTTATTAAACAAAGCACAACGACTGTCACAGTTAATATCTATAGCAAGATTTCGTAACGACTGTGTATTCAATGAGGATGATGGTGAGATTCTGATCTTGAAATTCAAGCTCTTTAACTTTGGGAAGAGGTCTTTCACTACGTAATCATCCATATTCCTTTGCTGCCGAAGTGTGAATTTGAATAGTAGCACTAGAATAATTACAAAGTAAAAACAAACCATTAAAAATAATAACCCTTCTTAAAGGCACGTATATTTGGCCAGGGTTAAACCGCTTTTGGCAATCAAGTGTAAAACTAATGAAAGCTTCTGTGATACTGAGAGCTTTTATTTTATGGCATGTGCATGCCCAAGCTAGCATAAAAGGAAACTGTGAGCGAAGTATTATGGGGGTGTTTGCTTATCTACCCTTTATCGTGAAGCAGCTCTTTCAATTTGAACCCATTGGCTTTCCCTATAAATTAAATCAGAAATTTTGGCCTTTACACCTGCTCGTTCATCCTAAATCTTTCAATATGTCTTTACCATTTGGATGTTTCTACACTTGAAATGAGTAACAGTTCCTAGTTGTCCGTTAATTAGACGATCTTCTAGATCAATATTCTTTATGATCATTACACGTGCCCAAATTTAATCAAAAGTAGAGACTGAAGCTCACCTGTATCACTAGGTTTAGTACTTTCCAAGTTTCTCATTAATGTCTCTTGCAAATTATAGGCTTGCTGAAACTCATCAACAGCTGCAATTTCCATGATTGGTTGAAGTATTCCATTCAACATAGCTTCATTGTGAATATCTGCCGGGTGATTTTCAGCAAAAAAGTGTAGAGCATCTTGGGTGTAGAAATAGTCAGTAGGCCCAACGTATCTTTGTCTCAGAAGATTCTCTGCATTTTCATCAATAATTCCAGTTCTCACCGTATTCAATAAATCTCTATAAGAGTCATTACCTTCTTGATGCATCACTTCTGTCAATACCGCAATATAAAATTTGTCCCACAATTTAAAATTGAGAATGCCTTGCAAACTTTTATTATCAAAGTCATATACAGGTTTACCTCTAATAGAAGGCAACTGAAAAATATCCCTACGTGCAATTACTGGCTTTCCGGCAAAAAATTTCACTTAGACCCATGTTAACTATGTTAACTATTGTACACCATTTCAATTCCGTCAAACAATATCATTTCTATTTTTGCCAACTTTGGCCTCAATGATTTACGAGACCTATCATTCAGTGGAAAATACTTAATTCTTGTTTGGATGCATACAAGATACATACATAGCCAGTATGAACTTTTTTCCAGTCTACATTAAAAACATCTATTCCTGTTGGCTAATGTTTTAAATTATTTTTTTTTCAGGTTCACAACCACGGTACATCAGTAATTTATTACCAAAATGATGAATGGTTGTTAGGACATGCGATTTTCTTACGCCACCACTTCCAGTTAAAAATATATAAAATGTTTCGATATCTTTTTGTACCTCTAATCCATTTATGCATTTTACATTCATGTATTTAATCCTCTTATATAGCTATCAACTATCAACTAGTGTAATTCCAAATATTATTGACCTGTTCTAAATTACCATTTGCTGGGCCATGAATATCATCTGCAAGCTGTTCTTGGTCATAGAATAATGTTTTTTGCAATTGTCCAAATATATCATAATTTTCTTGCTGTCCAAACGAAATGCATTAAGGGTCACATCATTACAAAATCTAGCTTCCTTTACTAAATATTTAAACGTCTCAATTCGAGAATTATTTAAGTTTACAATTTCTAGTACCCCGGGTGGAATTAACTCTGGCATGACATTGTAAACAGCCTCCTTTACAGACAGTTCTCTTCTGACATCGAAAGAATTTGCTCACATTTGATCTTAGACATCGTTCCGGTTTTCATATACTTCATGTAAGGCTTGCTTCATGGCATGTGAGCATTTATCTTCTGTTTTTGACAAGTAAGCATACATAAGTCATTGTCTTTTATTGGTTGAAAAACCGGTTGCAAGTCTAAATTTGCCTCCCAAACTTATACACCATCGTTAAAGTAGTTTTTGATAAAACAAGAGTTTAGTGGACGTTTCAAGTGGAGGTGAAAATCACTATGTTCAGATATTGACAAAACTGACATATAATCAAGTAAAGTAATTTTAAGTTAATCTAGAATTTTCTCAATTGATTTTAGTTCCACAAAATTTGGTGCATCATTTCCAAAAAAAATATTTTTGGCTGAGCTTAAGTAGCTATCTATGTACTGTTCAATTTTCTTTAAAATCACCTTCCGCCAATCTAATATAGATTTTTTTTCTTCATTATTAGCAGCATCCAATATGGGTTCAGCAATAATTCTACGTTCTGTAAAAAAAAACGTCCAAAACGAAATCTAAATTCCTTACTTTTCCTATTTTTACGCTTTTTCGAGAGTGCCTATTTAGCTGGTAGATTTTTAAAAGTTTTTAGAGTTCTGGATTTTAGTGTAAATCTGGAAGGAATGCACTTAAAATATTATCAACATGGTTTAAATATTCAAGTTTACTTTCCCTAGAATTCTGAGGTGAATTTTTCCTCCAAACGAAACAATGTACATCAGTGCTTCCTCTATCCTAAAATTTTACTCCTTTTGCACAGTACTTAGTTTTACCTATTGGATCATCTGCCACTAATATTTACAGAATGTCTCAACGCAATACTGAAAATGCCTTGCCAAAAGAACAGTTGCTGTTCAAGAGATCGCAACGTTTGTAATAATATAAACTTGAAATTTTATCATTAAAAATTTCAGTTTTTTTCAAGCGAGATATAATACGGACCAGTTCATTGCATCTTAAATTGGCACATTAAAAGAAATTAGGAAGGCCAAACTGTTTCACTACCATACTTAAAATTTTATGCAGAAACTTTTTCCAGTAAGCAAGTGTTCCTTAGATGTTACTCATGAAACTAAATTCTTTATCGGAGGCTGTAAATTGTTTGACAGTCTATTTGAAAATTTTACTTAACATGCCTGCGTTTAATGTACCTGAAGTGACTTCTTTCATTGCAATATTTATAGGCTATTCAAGCCAAGTTGTTGCGAAACTGAGTTTGCACCAAATATATAATCTGGCAAACTTCTGGGAATAATTCCATAAACTTTGATTAAAAAATGTCACTGGGCTAAGTTTGATTTTGCGCACGACTTTGTACTAAACTCCCCTTGTAGGAAATATAATGTAGATGTGCTAATTCTTCACAAAAATCAGCATTCAAAATATTTATAGGAATTTGTCCTTCGGCTAGTGCTGCGATATATATTTGTTCCTCTATATCTCTATATCATCCCCAGAGTTAGAAATAAAGCAGTTTTATTATAACTCGTTTTGAATTCATCAAGAGGGTTAATTTGATCAAATTCATCTTCAACTTGAATAGACTTATGTTCCTCTTGATTACCTACCATTTACTGTAATACATCAAACCACTTATCGGAGTCTTCTACACTAGAATTCTGGTCAAAGATGTGAATTAAATCTTGAGGAACAACTTGTTAATTTATGTTACCATTGTGATATAATTGGTTTTCTTTCAAGTAATACGCGCTTTAATTTTACCAAAAGAAGTCCATTGTTACTTGGTTCTCTTGGTAGTGTTGTGACAGTATCATTTACTTCAATGGGAACATTACATATACTCCCTTTTAATTTAAGTGACTGCTCCTTTGGCATTATGGCTAAGCAAATATAAGTCGCTTAGAAACAGGTGCCCGTTCTATTTTATGTACACTATTTAGGTGTTCAGGCAAAGTGAAACTTTCTAAATTATTTGAAACTGATTGATTTGGCTATTTCATTTTTAGTTAATGTTTTATCACAGGTTTTACAAATGTATAAACTTTCATCAAACGACATATTATCGAGGAGATTATTTATTGCCATTGGGTTGTAACGGTACTCAGTAAATAACAAAACAAAGTAATAATAAAGTGACAATGATGACAATTTACACAGACATAAAAAGCTCCATCCTTTACATTTGTTTTAAAGAAATTTATTTTACAGCCTAGGTTATTTCTTCTTTCTTCTTTCTATTTTTTGTTGCTTTGATTTCCATTTTCTGGGATTCTAAAAGTTTTAGTATAATCAGTCCTTTTTTGTTGCTTTGATTTCTCATTTTCTAGGGCTCCAAAAAATTTAGCACACGTAGCCCTTCTTTGTTGCCTTAATTGTGCATGTTGTGTAGTTAATTGTGTATGCTGTGGAGTTAATTGTGTATGCTGTGGAGTTAACTGTGTATAGTGTGGAGTTCCAATAACATCTGAACGAGCATGTCACTGCATTTCAATTCTAAAATTTTGTCTTAAGCTATTAATACTAATATCACTTAAAACAATTTTTAAAAAACTGCAACTGGAAAAACATCGCAGCTTTTCATCATGTAACTAACTTTGTTTCAAATAATTCTCTATTTCGTAAAAGCCTAAAAACTTAATCGATACTGATGCCCCATTTAGCACAGGGAGTCCCTGCTGGCTATGGCTATGAGAATCAAACAAAATGTAACTATTCTTTTTTGTTTCGTTGTATACTACTGCTATACAAGCAATAAAAAAACAAAAGAAAACCGTCACCTGAAGCATTTACAGAAAAAAAAAGTTGTAAAATGATCTCACGAGGTAAGTCATCAACGTCTAAATAACTAGTTTGATTTAATTTTGTTCGTTAAACAAAAATTTGTACAGTTTATTTCCATTTTTTAACGCATAATCAAGATCATTTTGAGCTCAATGATTTACTTGATAAGTTTTAGACTAAAAAATTGAAAATATCGATTTAAAAGCACATTAAATACCAGCTTTTCCAAATTTAAGATGGCTTTGCCTAAAAGTGCTAGTAGAAAACATCATCAAACAATTATAAACTATATATAAATACAAAGAAATTGCTGGTTTTATATACTGCATAGGTTTTCTATGTTGTATAGGTTTGATAGGTTTAGTAATGTTAAATAAAGTTAGGACATGTGCAGAAACGTGTAGTAACGAGCAGTAAAGAGAAAAAGTACTTTTTCCTCATAGACGAGAGAATAAGATCTGTGTTTGCTTATACAAACTCAAACACAGAAAAAAACTCAAAAAAAAAAAAAAAAAATCAAATCCAGAAGACCAGACCAAGCGCAAAGCAATATCAAAATTTTAGCGGTTAATCATCCTGCGTTTTGATATAATGTGTTACGTCTCCTCGACTAAAAGTCATAAATTGGGCTATCGAAAAAATTTTCACGACGACAGTCACTGATTTGAAGATCTCAGACGCTTTTAGCGCTGAGGTATTTAACTTTGAATATTTTTTTGTGATTATAAATTTTTACTTATCATCTAAACAAGATTTCTTTTGAAAGACTATGTTTAGGATTACATAGATTTTGACTGATATAAAAAACGTAACCTGAAAGGTTGTATTAATTTTAAATTCGTCTTAATTAAGGCAAATAAAACAGATTATAAGCTTTTATTACTAGGTATCGTACAATGGCTCGTCTATTGAGGTCTTGGCGTGAGGGTATGATTGATAACTAATTCAGCGTGGGATGTCAAACGTGCAATGTATTTGCATAAACTTACGTACGAAGCTATTATGAGAACCGAAATTCGCAGTCAAAATTATGAGTTTACAGATACATCGTCTATGATCTATGAATAATTTCAAAATGAAATGTCTAAAAAACCTTCTCTCAGTTTTGTGAAAACCTTCAGCTCCCAGAAGAGTCAGTTAGTGATATGTTTTGTTGCATAGATTTATACTTGAATATGGTTGATTTACTAATCAATATTGTGACTTTTCAAGGATTAGGAAATTTGGAAAGTTTTCTTGATACACTCGGATTCCATTGCGCTGTGCTTTAAATCGTAATAATTATTTTCGAAACCCAACATACTACTACATTAAGATATTAAATTTACAGGGAACCCACCCTAAACTTTAGAGTATTTAAAGGAAAATGGATTTAAGGCATTGATTTCAGGCTTATCATAATCAAAAACATTCATTCCATCAACAGTCATCTCAAATCATTGGAATGACAGTTAGTAGATCTTCTGCAGACACTGGTGGATTATCTGGAAAAAAAAGGAAAGTTAAGGAGCAAATCATAGATAGATGAAAACTAACCATATTATGGCTGCTCTTCGAGAACGTGTCAATTACTTGCTAAGAAAAAGAATGAAATCTCGACATGTGGACTTTAGAGAAGATCTAAAATATATAATGATTTGACCAGTAACAAGTAAATTGTGTGTATATACAATGAGTAAGGAGGAAATGCCAGGGCGAATCAAAAATCCGTATTTCTAAATAATCTGTAGGAACTGTGCCCAGAACCACCATTAACAAAACCACCAGTCGATATTCCAATTAATACAGTTAGTAACAGATAGTAATCTGTCATACTTCATCACTATCAAAATGTCGAAAAAGTACGGATTTTAGAAGAATAATAAACGATCTAAACCAAGTGCTTCCAAAACACGATGACTGGCAGGAGTTTCTATTAAATAATAATTATTTAGTTGAATATTTGCCAGTAACACCAACAAAAAGAATCGTTTTTGTTACTAAAGAAAATAAATATTACGTCAGTTATAAAGATGAAAATAACACACAAAAAGAAACAAAATTTTCTTCGATAGAGAAGCATTGCATGTAATATACACAAATAGTTTAGGTGCCCAGGCTGCGTTGTAGCTGTTGATACCGATGTTTAAATCGTGTTGGTTATTGTTGCTGAAAAATCTCAAAATAGATCGTAGTTCTGACAGGGAAACACCAGCTCCAAAGCTGGTATAACCTATCATAATTTTTCTAAATTTAGCGAGATTTTTGGGGAAAATTTCTTGCAATATTCTTCTTTCTTTCCATGTATTAACTGTATTATTGACTTATATATATTGACTTTGATTACTCTAAACCGTTTTTCAGATGTTTAAAAGTTCAATGTTTTAAAAAGTATGGTTGGGAAATCACCATTAACTGATTTTTTGATGAACAAAGGGCCAGCATTGCCTAATAAACATGAACTAGAGGCACAATCAGACGATTGTGATAGTGATTCAAATTCTAGTGATGAACTGATTTCAGATGTAGAAAATGGAGATAGTGTAGATAATGGTGATGGTGTAGAATATATATTGAGTTACTTTCCTGTCAACTAACAACTAACAGCTAAAAAATTTAGACACAATGTCAAAATAAATTTATGCATAGTAAAACTTTTTAAAAAAACTGTTTAAAGGAAATTTCAGGGGGTTCATCTCGCATTTACTTTGCATCAATCTATTGAAAGTATGTAAAATATATGATAATATTCATTGATATAATTTTGATAAATTAGTTTAATCAGTTTCTGCATTGAAACGACAAACCTTTAAATTTAAATTATTATATTGTGTTGTTTAAAGAATTAAAGTACCCCCTGGAATTTTGATTTTTGAATGTTAATATCTTCAGGATTTTATTTTTAGATTATACTTTCTTTGTAATTTTTTTTGTAATAAAAATCTCTATCAGTAAACAGTAGTATTTTTTATTTTTAAGTAACTTGTTTTTTAACACTATGGGAAAATTGCACTTCGGAATTTGGCACATTATTCTAACAAAATATAAAAAAATATATATATATAAAATAAAAGTGAAGGGTATTCCCCACCTGGTCACAACTTTGTGACAACCTAATTCTTTTTCCTATAAATCCTATAAATTGTAGGTAGAGTTTTAGAATTTGTTTATTTTTCCACATGGCCCTTACTTAGCAAAGTAATTTTGAATAATTCACCATGAAGTTGTTCAAAGCTATAAAATTTATTATTTGGGGTATGTGTTTTCAATTAATTTCTTTGCAGTTAATTTTTCAGATTTTTCTTAATTCTCAAGTCTGAAACTGGCAAAATAACATTACTATCACTTCAAAAATATTCCAGAAAAGAACGATATTTTGAACTAGATCGAACATATCCTGGAAAATCTTAGTAGCTTCTTTGTTGAGTTGCTTTCATTGGAAATCATTGGCAATCGAAACTGATATGGTGCTGTGTACAAACAAGAAAATAGTTTTTAGAGCTGTAACCTATTGTTAGCAATAGTGTTGATATGGTATTCAAGTTTATTAGATTTTAATAATACTTATTCTAACGTGTTAAGATTACTTATAAAGGATCAATAGCAAAATTTATTGTTAGATAACTTGCGATCTGAATTAATTAGAAAGTGACAGTGAGTAACATCTTGTTGTTTATCAAAATTACTTTTGGTCCATATAGTACAATAATTCAGAGAGGAGCAGACCATGCCCTTGTTATATAAAGTGTTATAAAGTTGGTGAAGTTTTTATTAACTAGGAAATTATGGAAGCAACGAATATGTTAAATCTTAAAGATTTGGGAAATTCCCATTGTTTAAAATCAATCGATTTTTTTTTTAGAAAAAAAACTAAAAAAATATATGTTACAAGATTGCATGGAGTCATTATTGTTACGGGTGGAAATATTGCATTTTAATTCAGATTGAATTTTATTGCTGCTATCCAATGAATGATATAGGTTTAATACTAATTTTATAATTAAATTAAAATTTTTCTTTTTCAGAGTTTCATCCTCTCCTTCCTCTCCGGTTTTTTTATGATATTTTTGAGATATGAGTACTAATGAGTTGTCTTTTTATTACTTCCCCTAAATATTTTTTAGTCGTTCAAGAAATATTTACTTCCTTTGATTATTTGAGACTTGACTATCAACGATATTCGGACCAAAAGGAAAAATTTATTTTTTGTTAAGAAAGTAGAAACTTATTTATTTTTATAGCAGGCTATTGAAAAATAATAAATTTTCATCTAGAATTTTGTTACCTGGTAATGTTACATGTTAGTTGTATAAAGTCCAATAATTTTATAATAATTGTAATTGAAAACACTCGTTATATCCTGTTATTGAAAAATCTTTCACTCTAAATTGAATAAAAACTATTCATTAATTTTTCCTTTGCATATTTTATTGTCAACCTAAAAAGATTCTTGCAATTATCTACGAATAACATAAGTTTTTGACCTCACAGAAGGCGGGAATTTTGGCAAAAAATCTGATTTACGCCGACTTTGTAGCAAATATAAATAACAATAACAAAAATCAACTTTTGACTGTTTTTTTTTTTAAAGAAAATATTAAAGAAAGATTGCTCTATAAACAGGAAAGTTTAAAATTCACAACTCAATTCATTCATTAT
>JAUZNK010092224.1:0-10032 GCA_035046665.1 Euphysa ruthae | reverse complement strand
TTTATATTATTTCGTTTATAACATGCATATTTAGCAAATAAATTATATTTATATTATTTCGTTTATAACATGCATATTTAGCAAATAAATTATATTTATATTATTTCGTTTATAACATGCATATGTAGCAAATAAATTAATTCACATTAGATTTTATTCTTTAATGGTATAACGGTGGTACACTTATTATTAATCGAGAAACCAGGTCTCATTAAGGTCTTTATTGTTGGGAAATATGCCAGATATTTGTAACACTTGTAGATATTCATGTCAAATGTGGGACATAATTATCTATTATGACATACAGTCATGATAAATAATGATAGTGGAAAATGCTATATTAATTTGCCACTTTTGCAGAGATATCCATAAGACACCTATTGCATAAGTTGCTATTTTTGTAAGTATTTATATCAATTAAATTTTAGTTTCTTTTTTCTAGTAAGAATAATCGTTTAATTAATTTTGTTATGTCTTCCGCAATTTAAAATTTATCGGACTGAAATTTTAGGAGAAATCCTAAAAACGCTCATCACTTCACTTCTACACAGCCACCAAAACACTTGTGAATTCAAATTAAGATAACTTTTGAATGAGAAAAACTACATTGGACTTGCTTTTTGGAGCCATGGCTTGTTTTGACAAGCAGATCATACATCAATAAAAATATTCTCAAATAATATAATGACTTCATGATTAAAAAATGACGTCAAATTTTAAAGTTCAAAAATATGACACTGTCTGCAAATAATTGGAATAAAAACCCATGATGAATTAAAGACCAATGAACTAAAAAAAGATTATTTTGTTTTAAACAAGCTAAAAAATGCACAAACATCAAAGTAATGAAAAAAGAAGTTAGAAAAGATTTATAATTTTGTTTTCACTTTGTGCTTACGTTTTCCATTGCCATATTAAATACAATTGCTAAGAAACCTCGACATTCGTTTTTTTTACCTTTATATCGCCAATTGATACTTAATTTTAGTTGATAATTTTGATGAATATTATGAGTATGCGGTTAACCTTACAGCTGATGTTTTAATTATCTGAAAAATATGTGTACTTCTACTCTTAATTTATGTTTTTTGAGAAATTATTTATTACTTGTTGTTTCAATTCGTTGGTTGGCAGAAATTTTGTTTTGATGAAAATATTGGTTAATTAAAATATTGTTTTAAAGAAAATCTTGGTTGATTAAAATATTGTTTTGAAGAAATATATGCAATATTTGAGAAAAAATATTTCGACCATAGCAGACAAGCAAAAGTTAAGAAATGCAGCATTTGAATTGCAGCTCAGTACTGGTGTTTGGGGTTCACCTTTTGAACGTGCCCCAGCTTGTTCTGCTCAGGAATAAATAGTGAAACATCTGAATCTATGCAATGCACTCTACGATACTTATGTAAAAAAGACATATATCATATATCGCTATTTTCAGACTTGCACAATCGGCTTTAGCGAATCCAAGTACTTGGGAAGTTCTGTTGTCAAGCGATAACGCTCACGCCATTTACTTCACACGAGCGATTAATTACTTGGGAGGTTGTTTGCTTATGGCAAGGCCTGTATATACATATATATATATATATATTTACATATAAAACACTATAAACCTCAGCAAAGTTTTATATAAAATCCGAAGAAAATCAATCGAGTTAATTCACACCCACTTTCTTTTACACTGACTTTCGTTAAAACTTTGGTATCTGATAAAATTAGAGTATATACCTTTGAACATTATTCTAGCTGAAGGACAGATTGCAGCATGGTTAAACACCACTACGTTTGGTCCCTGGACTAGTTTCACGTCATGTAGTAAAACGTGTAGCAAAGGCATAATGATGAGAACTCGAAAATGTAATGGTGCTTGTCAAGGAAAGAACGTACAAGTTTTAAATTGCTACCTCACTCCTTGCGAAGGTAGATTTTGTTGTAATTTAATGAAAAGCTTATATGCAAATCAACTTTTTCGAACAACTGGCTAATTCATAGTCGTAGGTGAAAGTTATACGCAAACTATTAAGCCGCAGATTTTAGGACTATGTTTTTTAATTGCTAAGAAATTGAAACAGAAGTTGTGAATTATGATCGCGAGGACAGCGAGGACTCGATAGGACTCGATTTCTTGACTGAACTGAAATTTTGACACTGCCAAATCACTCAAAAGGCATAAAATCAAGGATTTCATAACTTAATTAAATATGGTCTTGATTTTATGCTTTGTGGATTCGTAATAATATTAAACAGTCGTTTAGGTGTTGACTCGTAGAAGATCATTAGACCTTATCATCGAGAACCATCATTAATGTTACAGCGTATTAAATAAATTTAATTTATTTTCAGTGTATTAAATTTTATATAAAAAAAAAAAAAAAAAATGTTATTTATAATTTTTTTTAAATTAGAAACATCATTAATTTTTGGAATTAAATTCCTCAATTAAAAATTTTTATATTTAAAGGTTGAAGATATTTCCATCATATCTATCTGTCAAAATCTTTACGCTGTAAATTTTATGGAAAAGGGAACTTTTTTCTTTACATTTATAAATGAAACATAAAATTTAGTATGTATTAGTTTCATAAATATTAATTGCTCTGATATCACAGAAAAGTGGTTTAGAGTGAAGGAATTTGTCCTTAAAATTTATAACTCCTACGACATGTTTTTGGTGAAACTACATGGAAGTTTTGTTTTATTAGTACTAGCCCATACAGTGTTAGCATATACTGCATTTTTAATTTACAAAGGAAATATGTAATTTCTTTAATAAATTCCAGCTAAGGGATTCGTCCGCTTTCTATAATATTCCAGTACTTGTTGTGCAGCCATAGAAATTTAAATGGAATTTTCATTCAGAAGCTCTACTTCACTTGGTAATCTTTACCCAAACAAAATCAGAAAAAATTGTTATCATACCACTCTATAGTTATATAATTCTAGGAAATGGTCAGTTTGGATCATGGTCAAGCTTTACGTTATGCAGCAAATCATGCGGTGGAGGGACTATGACAAGAACAAGGAGGTTTCAAGCACCATTTTTAGCTAAGAGCGGAGATGACAGCTGTGGTGGAGAGAGTACGGAAATAAAAAGATGTAACACTGGTCCATGTCCAAGTAAGTCTCAATACAGTGTTTGCCAAATACTTTTCCGCTGTACTGTAAGCCGGCCTGCTAATATCGAAAAAATTATAAAGTTGAGTCACGATACTATTTTTTTGGGATTTTCAGTCTAATTAAAGGGCGATTTATGGCTTACCCTGTTTATTTCTTTGTTTATACTGATTTTTTAAAGTTCCTGCATAATAACTATGAAAGAATTTCTACGTACGCGTCCTGAAGACAAGTCTGTTGTATGTTTGAATGATTTGAAGCAGTTTTCTGTCAAAAAATTGAATAAAGTCTTGAAGTTTTATAAGTCAGCTTCTTGGCCGAAAGCGAAAGTTCCAACTTTAGCTTCGGACCACGCTTTCTTTGAAAACTATCTTTTGAATATTCAAAGATGTCCCCTCCAATATTGCATTTTATCAGCATTAGTTTTACTCAAATAATTACATTAATGGTATGTAAATAGGAAAGCCTGTATAAAACCAGAATGCTTTTTTTAAACATTTATCTCCTTGCATTGTTCCTCAATGTTGTTTTCTGAATGTTTGTAGAACATTGACATAGCTCCTAATTTATTAGATACAGGTGGAACATCATAGTAGTCATGCTCAAGAACAATGCTTGTTTCAGAATCTTTATGGAAATAAAAAGCTTCGTCAACAAAGAAAAAGTCAGTTTTTGTGGATACTTCCTTAAATTTTGACTCAGTGGAACCACAAAGTTCAGAAGTGACATCAAATTTATTTTCCAAAGGAAAAGGATCATCCACTGAACGTGATGTGTTCTTATTTCTAAGACTAGATAAAGGTTGTAAATAATTTCTTTTTGTACAGTTAGCAAAAAGATTGATTTGCAGGAAAAATTTTCAAACACTGTCGTTGGCATTTCATATCCAGATCAGCAAAGTGAAGATGGTAGAGAACAGCGTTTCTAGTAACTTTGAAACCAACTTCGTTTTTTCTACGCTTACAATCTGCAGCAAAATTAGGAAATTTAATAAATGAAGCATTTATAAAAGTATTATTACACCCAAATGCTATACATTTCTTACACCTTTTTTTGTTTTCTTCCTTTGGCTGATATAGTTTTGCTACTGTTTTTTTTTTATTTTGCAGAAAACATGCTTTTTTTAAAGGTTTAAAGAATAAAATAACCAGAATCACCTTCAACTTCTTACAGACCGGAATTGCTGACTCAACCTTAGCCTGGTTTTTGCGCGAAATTGCTGACTCAACCTTTAGTCTGGTTTTTGTGCAATGTTTCGGTTTTCACTATTGCGCAATCTGTAACTGGCAAATGATGTATTTAAAGATAAATTTCGTTAGCTAATAAATATAGTGTATTTTTTGGGAGAAGGTTCGGATTTAACACAAGTGATCTCAGTATCTATAAACTTTAGCGAATGGTTAAAATATTTATCTATATTTAAATTTAACTACCAACCAATCGGTCTTCTACCAGCTTTATCAAGAGTTCTGAAACTTCTATTTTACAACAAACGCTTTAATCGAATTTGATATGTTTTGGAAATGCCTAGTGCTAATATTATTATTACAGGTATCTGGACAATTTACCTCGAAAAATTTTTACCAGACATTTACCCCTAGGATTATTGCCCACCACACAATTCCCCAGGGGCACATATGTGGTGAACATTGGGTGAAATAATATCGTGGAAATACTAATGATCTCACTGAAATTATAGTAGCTGATGGGCAGTTTGTAAAAATAAAAAGTCGATATGATAATTTACATAAAAAAAATCTGCTGTAAAAATAGTCACTGAAAAACAACATCGAAGTTTTAAATCAATTAAGCGAAAATATTTCCAGCCTATTTGTCAATTCAAATCATTAATTTCCTATTCCGATTGCAGTCAAAACTCTGTAGTTTTAGCACACATGATCGATAAATCAGTGTCAATTGTACAACACAAGTTTAATAGGTGGAATTTATTCTTTTCAACATTATTTGAAAAAACAAATCTTAAACCAGAAAAAGGACTGCTTTTGAAAAAAATGCCTAAAAGTTTTATGAAAGCCGGACACGGTCTGACTGATTTAATTCTTGATGCAGCTGAGTTTAAATTCCAGGCAAGCATAAAATTTAGAAATTAGCTCTTAATGTACAATAGTTGCAAGAATACTGGAGAAGCTCTTTTAGGTGTTTCACCTCATGGAGGGAGAATTTTCTTTAGTGATATTTATCCTGGCTCAATATCAGATTCAGAGATAATCGAAAGGAGTCGAGAAATTTTTTTTGTTAAAGAAGGTTAGGAAAAAAAATGAATGATAGAGGTTTTCCTATTCGAGAACTTTGCGGGGTTTTCTTAAATAGACCTAAACAAAAGGATTGCGATCAAGTTCAACAAACTGATGTTGCTAAAAATTTTGATATTGCGGCTACTCGAATTTATGTTGAGCGGTACATTGGCAGAGTACGGAATTGGAGAATTTAAAATCATGTTTGGTCGATAAATAGAATCGACATGCTTTCTTCAATACGGAAAACTATGAAGGCGTTGTTTATGTAAGAATTTTGCAAAATGAAGGAGGACATGTAATTCCACTCCAAGAAGGCGTTATGTTGATTTCAATCAACGCAGAATCCTAATCGTTGACGGCTATCTAAATCGGCAAGTAAAAGATTACTTGTGGGCTGTTGGACACAGCTTAAGTTTTTAGACAATAAGATAAATGACACATATATGATTTTTTTTTGGTTACAATATCGTATTTCTTTCTTTCCCGAACAAAACCTTTACAAAAGTCAATTAAAATCTTATGACAACATGTTGTTTTAATTGGTTGGTCTATTTTACCATAAATGGCTTTTTTTTTAAATCAAAAGATTTTATTTATTTAGTTTTTGGCTAATCCTTTATTGGGAGTCAATTACCGGTAGGCAATTATCCTATAGGATTGTCCTTTAAAAATATCCGGTTGCTAATAACTTAGGGGCCAATTGTCCAGGAGCCAATTGTTTGGAGGGCAATAACCCGGGAAAATCATCCTATAACCATTATTACACTCCAGTATTATTAGAGCTGAGCACCTCTTTTTTTAATATTTTGAAAAGGAGTTTGCTATGTAAAAAAAAAAAATTTTGTTTTAGGATTGCAATTAAAAATGAGTGCAATAAGAATTAGGTTGTTATGATTATGGTTTATTTCTTCTAGTTGATGGAAAATTTGGTTCATGGTCAACCTTTACATCATGCAGTGCATCATGTGGAAGTGGTATAATGAAACGAAAAAGGCAATGCGATTTACCTGCCCCAGCCAACGGGGGAAAACCATGCCTTGGTGACGCATATCAAACCTTTACATGTTTTCTTGCTCCATGCAAAGGTATATCGATAAAATATTCTCGATCCAATTAAAATTTAAAAATCATAAGAAGATGCAGAGATAAATACATTTACTGTGACAGAAGCTCGATCAACAGACTAGAATAATTTTGACGTTTTTTATCATTAAAAAGTTTTTAAAATCATTCATACGTCATCAAAATTGTTTGACAAAATTCATTTTTATTGGAAACTCACGATCAAATAGATAATCATATCTTTTTAATAAATCTAAAATACTTTGGAGAAGTTTCTTTGAGCTATTTTGATGGCAAGTTTGGTGTCTATGACTATGTCTATGAAATTTTCATAAACAGCTTATTATGTATCGATATTTATTTTTATAAAATAACTTTTGGTGGCGCTTGTAATCACTGGAAGAAGTAGTTCTAAAATTAATAGCTTTTCTGAAACAGGTCATAGGTTTACTAGTCATTTTACCAATTTAATGGCATATTAAAATTATTTTTAGTTGATGGTGGCTTTGGTCTGTGGTCAAATTTCACTTCCTGCAGTAAAACTTGTGGTGAGGGTATTATGACAAGACAAAGGATGTGTAACTCGCCATTCCCTTCAAATGGAGGCATAAATTGTTCAGGAAAAACCCTTGATATCAAAACTTGCAGAATTAGCAATTGTCCAGGTAGGTAGTTAAGCTTAAACATAATGAGCGATTTTTTTGTTTTTATAAAAATACATAAATTACAGCTGATGCTTTTTGTGCTTGAACTTCATCGTTTTAAGCTGATATCGATCTGGACACATTCTCATTTCATTCAAGTTAGTACCGATAGTTTGTACCGGCCTATATGCTTGATTACCTAATCAAAATATTTTAATAAAACTAAAGTGTATAACATTATAGTAGCTAGAAGCATTATATTATGATAAGGAGTAGTAAAAGACAAAATTTTACAAGAAAGAATAAAAAAAGAGTTATGGCAACAAATAAACAATGCTCGGAGTAGAAGCACAAATAACACAAGTAATTAAATGTTCACGGAGCTAATACTAGCACAAATGCTAGAAAACTAAAACTTGCTTGTGAAAAAAAAAACCTTGCCGAAAAAGATGATCATTTTATTTTAATGAACTTCTCTATATTGAAGGACATGTTTTCATCTATGACGAGATGTGAAAGCTGCGGAAATAGTTTGTCCGACTTGAAGTTATGAATGGGTTCTGTGATCATTGCGTAAATATATCTTGTGATAGTTGTGCAAATAATAATCAGTTCTTCACTTCAAAGAATTTTAATCAAGAAAAAAAAGCGTCAGGTCGACAATTTTACGAAGCAAATGTCCGCAGTATAATTGCCTTTCGTGAAATCGATCGAGATTATGCTGCTGTCGAAGATTTCAGTCGATCTATGAATATGTATTGTTTGTCAAAAAATTATCTTTTAAGCACTACTGTTTACAAAGTGTATGGTGCTATTTGCATAGTTAGTATGAAAAAAGCTACCTATGAGTTAGAAGATCACATATCGGAATTTCCCACAAAAAAGAGGGCAATGATAGCCGATTCATGGCAGAAACGCGCTCATGTGTCATTAAATGGCCTAGTAACAACAATCATTGAAGATAAGTGTGTAAATTATCAAGCTTTTTCAAAACATTGCAATGGATGTAAAATGAGGGAAAATAAAATAAGTTCCAATACATTCAAAAAATAAAAATTGAAGCACATATTATCATATTAATCATACTCGTTCATCTGGGGTAATGGGGTGAGCAGGAGCAATCGAAATGTTTAATCGGTCTGTTGAAAAAAATAACGTTATTTGTTCAGAGTCCTTGGGAAATGGTGACACTTCTTTTTTTAATTTTGTTGATTGAAATCCATATGAAGATGTTGTTCCTGTGAAACTTGAACGTGTTGGATATGTTCAAAAATCATTGGGAGCAAGATTGAGCAATATAATGAAATCCCATAAAGGAACTAAATCCCCATTATTTCGTAGAGGGATTTTGACGGATCAGATAATAAATTCAATGTAGAACTTTTAAGGAAAGGCTGTTACAAAAAATTTAGTTATTTTGTGTAGTATGGAAAAGATTGTGTCCACTAGATGACAACTCATTGTGCAAATGGCAGCTAGATTTTAGCAAAAGTACAAAAACATACAAATATAGAATATCTTTACCATTATATAATCATAACAGTTTAAGACCAACCTTTGCTAACCTATCTACAAACGAATTAATGGGAAAATGTCTACTTGAACAAACCCAAAATACCAATGAAGCTTTGAACGGAATTATTTGGTATGGCTGTCCCAAAAATGTATTTGTGAACCGAGCCACACTAGAAATGGGCATCAACTCTGCTATCCATCATTATAAATGATGGTTCTGGTGGCATCGAAAAATTTTGAGAACATTTTAGCATAATTGGTAAAGTTACCGAGGCAAAATTTCGAGTTTGTGATTTTCGGATATCGCTGTGAAAAGAAGAAAAAGACTAAAAGCAATTAAGAGGAGTTATACTGATATAAAAGAGACTAAAAAGTGTGAATGATATGTTAAGCGAAGCAAAAAAAATTATCAAAATTTTTATTAAAATAATTTGTGAGAAGTGTGCTTTTATTTGTGATATATTTTTAATATATATATATATATATATATATATATATATTTCCCATATTACAATTTAATTTTTTCTTGGTCTACCACTTTCATGGATCTTTATGTCTATTCTTTCAACAAGTTAGCTTTAAAAATAACTAAAAAAGGCTTTTACAAGCTTTTTCTAGAAAATTTAGTTAATTTTTTTTAAAAATTTGATAATATTAGTAAAAGCTTTAAATAACTGCAAGTAGCGACGTTTGAAAAGAAAACAATATTCTGCACTGATCACGTTGTATTTTTGAAGCGAGATTAATCTTATATATTTTTGCCATGAAATATAATTTAGATGTTAGTAAGATAATATAAGATATTGGGATTGTTCCAAATCGTGATAGCATTTAAATAAGATAAATATAGATTCAAAATTAAACAAATAAAAAATACAATATGGTTTTTTATAATTATATAGAATAAATTATAAAAAAATTTTTAGTATAGTTGTTAACTTTACATTAGGTTAATTAGGAGGGACTCATTCATATACCAAAAGCCAACCAAAAGGAGTGACTCCAGGTCTTACTATTAAACACTTAATTAATTAGATAGCTTTTTTCCATCCAGTGACGCACTGATATTTTATTGCGTTTTTGCCATATTTCGTACTTTTAAGATTTGGCTGGAATAGTTTATTGGCTTTATCACAACGACTATTGTAGGTGTGGATATCTTTACTATAAAAGAAGAGGTCTTTAATTGAATCTGGTAGACTAAATGACAAAGAATCAAATACTAACATTATATTTATTAAAGAGATAAAACGCATGTCATGAGTTATAAAATTTTAATGAGCGACGTTTCAAGAGTCATGCTGCTCCTATCATCAGACTAGTTAAAATTAAAAATTTAAGTTTTTTATAGGAATATCTTAGGCTCGAAATCAAGTGTTTTTGAAAGGTGTTAATTAGTTTATTAGTGACGTAGTAATAATGCGGACCAGCAAGGA
>JAUZNK010092213.1:0-12424 GCA_035046665.1 Euphysa ruthae | reverse complement strand
TATGAACTTTTAAGCAACTATTTGTGCACCACGCAGCCTACATAGCAAAGTAACGGACTTATTCCCTACGCCAGGTAGTCTATATGTAACTTGTGGCTTTCTACTTAGATATATTTGATCGCGATGTGTACAACAATATATGTGTACCCCAATAATGCAAAATTAATCATTTATGAAAAAATATTATATATATATAAATATATATATATAATTTTTTTGTCGTTAATTATCGTTTGGAAAGAAAAAATTCACGAGAAAAAAAATAAAAAATTGCGTAAATTTCTCCAATGATATTAACACAAAACAGTAAGTTGAAAGTTATACATAAGGTAAGCTTTGTTTTTTCATCCACTCGTAAAAATAGCTCTCTACAAAACATGATCAATTCGACTAATAGTTCATGTAAATACAGATTTACTATCAGTTAGACAGTATTTCAATTTTTTTGTTTCAGTAAGAAAAACATTCTGTGCTCAAATAAGGACTGGGATTCCCAGTATGCTTTCTAATTAGGAGTTTGGATTTTAAATTTTGGGTCTTAATTTGTCATGTCACCTGAATGTTGGGCACACAACTATAGCTGACTTAAAGATTGTTTTTTAAGCTCTTATGAAACTTGTTATGTGATGTGGAAAGTTTTTCATGCAATTTTAGTAATTGTTCGCTAATATCTAATATTCGTATTTATCTACTTCGTTTAAAATAAGTTTATTTACATTTTTTGATATTCAACTACTTTTCATGAACACCGTTAATTCCTGCAACGAAAATCTTTTAATAAATTAATCTGAGAAAATTTTTTTTATTTAGATAAGTTCTTTAACGAAGCTGAGAGCTATGCAAGATGTTTTTGCGCTACATTTTATTTCATCGTAAAAATCCAATACATACGTTTTTATAAACTAAAATCCAGGTAAGATTTTTTCTGTTAATTCAAACTCTATGAAATTTAGTAAACCATAACAAAGCAAATTCTATATTTAAAAGCTACCACGCATTTGCATGGGAACTTTAAAATCTTTATATGTTAAAAACACTGCGTACTTTACTTTGTAAATGTATATGAACAATATGCATTATCGTGTCAGGAAAAGTTTTTTTATATAGCTTATATGCCCGCTATAGATGTAATAATCATTGTCAGTGTGTTATGAGCTGTCACTCATAATTAGACTATAGTTCCAATAACCATAATCAGATTTTTGTTTGTTGTCAGGCGCATTTCGATTATAGTTCGAAAAATCATTATCATAGTGTTATGTATTGTGACTTATATTAGGATTATATTTTGCACTTTAACGGGTGAAATTTGGTGTGATTTACTTTATCACAAAGAAAATATTTACCATAAATCGCAACACAGTAGCTCATCATGTTGTTTATCATGTTAATTGTAAATAGCTAGAGTACATCTAATATCACTGATAAAAACTTTCGATCAAAATTTTAAAGTTTCTCCAAACATTTGAAAAAGTAAAATAACTTTCTAAAACATTGCACAAAATTTTTAAGATCATCTCAAATGGCAAATTTATAACAGATGACTTTGTGGATGTCTATATTTTTTTTGCTGATATTATGAAAATGATAACAGAAAAACTAGTTGAAATACATATTTATAGCACAAGAAATTTATAGGTCTCATGTGGAAGGATGGATCAATTGCAAAAAAATACGAAGTGACATTTTTACCACAAGGACGCCCGCGAGATGTACAAATTTAACCATGTTTCGTCTGTCCCTTGCGGTCACCCACGGGACATCAATATAAGACTTCTTCACAACTTGCAAAACATTCCTTGGAGTACATTATTTTGTTCAAACGAGATCACAGTATGAGAAATCTTTGGGTTTTAAATAAAGAAATATTTTTAAATTTCGTCATGTTAATTTTTTAAGAGAAATAATACAATACTCTTTATACTAAAATATAAGAACAAAGCCACAAATATACACAAAATACACAAAATGTCATTTTGATATAACCCTGCATGAAAAATGAATGATAAATAGTTAAAAAAACTTATATACTTTGCAAATTTTTAAAAAAAGCACTATATTATTTGTACCAACAAAAAACTCGAGTAAGCAGTCAATAGATAAATCAATTACATTATTAACAGTAATATAAAATATTATTGAAAAGGATACGATAAATTTTTTTTTTTCATTTGTTTTTATTTCCATTTAAACTTATTTAAAATTTCACGCAAAAATTTGAGCTCTTGTTGAATTTTTTTAAGGTAATTTAAAGTTTCATTTGTTGATAAACTTAGACACAATTCGTTACAAAAGGATAAACGGGAAAAAAAACTACTTGATATCCAGGTAGAATAATAGTAATAAAAAAGTAAACTATTCTCAAAACTCTCATCATTATTATGACGACAGTAAAATTTTTTTGCCAATATGGTAAGCAATCACGTTTTTACTAATTTCTTTAGTGACGTCCAACAAAGTTACGATAAAACAAAAAAAAGAAATGAAAAATAAAAAACTATACTTTGTTAACCCAGGATTGCCATGCACTTTTCTCAACCAAGTTTCAAGAAATGGCAAGACGTGACAACCCTTTAATAAATATAAATCTCAGACCTTTCAATGCAAAAATGACCAGGTGACCTATTTTACAGACAAATATAAGAAACATATTGATATGACTAAGTTTAAAATCTTAGATTGATTCAGGTGTGTCAGCATGGGCGGGTGCCTTAGCATAGCCCACGTCTCCTGGAAATGCTCAAAATGAGAATAATTTACCGGTTTACTTGGGAGTAATGTTTTGGGTCTATGATATATTAGTAAAAACTTTTTGAAATTTCTAATACCAATCGCCCAAGTGGAATAATACCGTGAAAATATGGCTGCCGCTGTGTTAAATAATTAAATGTATATTATAATTTATATGCCAAGAAAAAAATAATTTTCTATACCTATTAGGCATATATAATGAATAGTCCTTAGAAAGGTTCATTTAACTTTTAAACCATCCATGCTAAAGCATACCTGGCGGGTCCATGCCATCGTTGCTTCCTAATGGAAGTTCTTGCTTCTTCACACCAATTTTCTTTAGCTGGGCTTTCTAAAAATAAACTGAACTTTAGCACTATACAGATACCAAGGAGATTTAACAAATATGTTTGAGAAATAGACTGACATGGTAAAGTTTCGGAGGGCTTTATAAAATCCTCTTAGACAAACAAATGATATGATATATTAACTGCATATGGACATAGACATGGAGATTGGCTGAAAATGAAGATTAAGCGGATGTTTTGATAATACATTTCCTATTAACCAATTAAATGCCTGAGTAAGTAAAACTATAATAATTTGATTGTTTTTCTCGTAAAAGGTATTTGAAGTTTCCTAAATTGACGAAAATATTAACGCAAAAATATAAAACGTCTAAAATTTAATTCCATAACCGAGCTATTTTATGAGACTGATTTTGTTTAACTTTTATTTCATCGCTTTTCCTTGCTTTCGAATGAAATTTTTATTTAATTTTTGAGCAACGTGAAGAAATGTTCTTCATTGAGACTTCCCTCAAAGTTAAATTGAATGCAGTCTATGTAATACCTATGGGGTAGCAGAAAATGCAAAACTAGCTCAAAACCCTTGGTGCCTTGTCATAATAACCATGCCTGGGAAGAAATTTCAACCGACCCAACAAAAACTATACATGTTCATTAACTGAATAACGTTGCCGATCATGACATTTATTCCTCATGCGCCAATTAAACAATTTGTACTACTACGGCGAAACTCTCTCGCATTTAGTACAATTCCCTTAACCACAGAACCCCGGCTGTGGGGCCACGCACTTTTAAAGATTCTGGGGATATGAATGAAGTCACGGTCGGCGAGGTATTTTGCAGCATTGCTACCAAACCAACGCTCAAGTTCCCCAAGAGAGACTTGGCCGTCCGGTTGGTTGGAAAATGTGCTAGGCACGGTGATAAATTTAGCAATATTATTCGTGACCACATTGCAGCTGCTTACCTTTGCAAATTTATAATAGGAACAGATCTGCTAGAGAACTTTGAAAAAGCTGACAACATCCAATACATTAAGGTCAAGGGCTCAATCGTTTCATATACGGGCATTCGTCCTTGCATGCACCAATGTTGATGTAATTTTAATGAGCTCTACAAACGTCTTAGTTGAGAAAGTCCTGGCTAGACAGCCTACTTCGGGATCACAAAAAAATTCATTCTGCACTCCGAGCAAAGATAAGCTTTGTCCCGGACGACAGCAACGCCCACAATCTCAGAAAACAAGGTCAGCGAGTGGTCATAAATATAAATCATTATACAGATAATGCATAAAATGGAACGATCGTCCATGTGTCACTACAGTTTAGTGCTTTTTGGAGGTTTTAATATTGATTTACTTCAATGTAATACTAACAGTGAGACATCTGATTATTTTAATTTAATCACTTTTTATAGCATTGTTTCATATTATCAATAAGAGTTTTAGATTGATCTGTAACTCTTATTGATAATATTTTACAGAAAAATTTTTAAATTTCAAAATTGAAATATTATGGTGTTCGTGGAATGGCAAAAGGCTGGTTTTTTTTGTATTTATGTGATCGTAAACAGTGCGTCTCTATATATGTGTGTGAATCTTTTCATAAAACTGTAATTTGTGGTGCCCCCAAGTCTCTGCTGTTGGTAATTTGTTTTATTTGTTCTATATAAGCGATTTGAATAAGGCTATTATATTTTGATTTGCTCATCATTTTGCTGACGACACTAGTTATTACATAACAACAATTCATTAAATTCTCTTTGCAAGTTAACCTTGATTTCAAGGGTATAGTACATTGGCTAAATGCTAACCTTATTTCTTCAAATGTGGATAAAACTGAAATTATTATTTTCTCATCTCCATCTGAGGTCTCAATCATAATAAGTGGTAAACTTCTTTATCCGTCAAAATTTATAAAATACCTTGGAGATCTGTTAGATTCTAAGCTAAAATAGCAATTTCATATTGACGAAGTTTGTAAAAAACTCAACAGGTCTAACAGCAAGCTTTCTAAAATTCGACACTTTGTTGATAAAGGTATTCTTAAAAGTATCTAGTTTTAAATTTTTTGATCTCATCTTAGTTACTGTAGTGAGGTTTGGGGTCAAACAGGCAATTGTCATGTAAATAAAATGCTTTCAGTGTAACTCAAGCTTTCAGAATTATAAATTTTCAATCTTTTAGATCTGTTACATCTGCATGCATTAAAGAACTTAAAATTCCCACCCTGTTATATCTTGTTAAGGTTCTAAATGCTATGTTTGTGTTTGATTCTTTAAATAACAATTTTCCTAACTCAATTTCAGATTTTTTTTACAGAAGCTCAATTTTATCATAATTAGAGAACTCGTCACTATGATAAAGGTAAATTATATGTTCCATTTTATAATAGTCAAAAGTATGGTAAGTATTCAATTATTTATCAATGCATCAGTGAGTGGAATGAATATCTCGTCTCTTTAAGTTCTGAATTCAACTTAAACTTTATACTCGTATATTTTCTCCATCAGAAACGGTTTCATTTGAAAAAAACTGGTCTTAAAAAGGATTTTCTAAAATTTTTTTTTGTTTTATTAAATTTTTTCGTATCTTTGTTGTGCACAATTATTGATCAATTCTTTTTGTAAACATCCTGGGTCAAATCAGTAAAATCAGTTTAGTTTAGGTGTCCCTCCTTAGGACAGGATTCTGTTGAGTGACTCCATCTATTTCAATCGTTACTTGTTTTGTTTACAGGACTTGTTTGTAGATTATTCATTTTTAAAATATGAAATTGTAGCGGTTGTTATAGAAAATAAATAAGTTAATAATAATAATAATAACAACGATAGTCGAGAAAGACTATCCACTATAATGGAAGTATGCAGGTTGTGGGACTGTTTATCGTGTCCAGGGAAAAGCATCGGGCTTCTAAGCCAGTTGATTTTGTTAAAACATATCCTCAGTAGTTGGATAAGTAATACTGTCCACATGGCCGTATCTCGTGTGAGGTTGATGGGTCAGCTTGTTAGGGTCTTACCTCCAACCCAAATTCACGGTCCAAGTGTGCCTTTGACTATGAAAGCAGTCACAAACATTGCCCCAAGCGAGGCAAGTTTGAAGCGTTAATGAGAACGATGAGAGAAAGTAGTGGCGTAAATTTATACGAAAAATACAAAGTAAGACTCACTGTCGAACACGGCCTGTACATGATCAACGCTGCAAACAAAGACTGGGAAAAGTACAAAAAAAAAAACACTTGCTACATTGCTAAAGGCACCAGATGTCACTGGCAGACCTTTAGTATCGACAGATAAAAGGTCAGTAAAGGGAACTGTAAAAGGAACTTTAAAGTCACATACTTATCTTACAATCGCCGACACGATCGTGAAAATCATTTTGATGACTTTCCAGACGACCAATATCAATTCTGGTAAGCTACAGGGATCAGCTGAGACATTGTGAGCTCGTGACATCAGTATGCAGTGTAGCAGATGGCAGGGTATCAAAAATTTGACGCAAGATCGTGTAGGACTTATGTATCCACCATGAAACGTAGGCGACCAACGTCCTTTGGGTCTTTTTTGTTGCTAGGTTTAATCTCCTTAAAAACTGGAAAAATTCACGCGGCCATAATCAAAAAGTTGGAGCATTGTTAATGGACTTAATAAATGCATATGACGCATTGCCTCACGATCTGCTTATTGCTAAGCCAGTGGCATATGGCATAAAATTTCGTATTTTTTTATCTTTATTTAGTTTATTTTATTTTCGCTCGAAAAATACGTGTTCGTGTTGCCTCATCTTTCAGTAATTTCTTGCCAGTCCTACTTGGTATCCGACAAGGTTCTATACTTGGCACAATTCTGTTGAATAAATTTTGAATGATTTACTAATTTTTTATTGGTGAAACAACTATCTTTAATTTTGCAGACACAAACGCAATATCGGCATCTGGTAGTTACATATATGTTTTAACAATAAAGCTTAAAAATGGTGCAAACATAGTCATAAGATGGCTTAGCAGCAACTCCATGGATGCTAATCCTGAAAAGTTCAGTTTTTGATCATTGGTGAAAGGGATGATTCAACTAATGATATATTATAGCCATGTTATTCAAAATTCATTACCAGTTAAACTTCTCGGTATTATTATTGACCTCCTTAATTTTCTTCCTTAATGTGAAGCAGTGTGCGAAATTGTTCTAGAGCTCTTAATCGTATCCATGACAGTCTAAGACATGAAAAGGCCTCTAGCCTGGGACATTCATTTATTTTACCATTTTTAACTATTTAACCCTAATCTGGATGTCCTGTAGTCAATCTGACAACAAAGTTATAAAATCGACACACAAACGTGCTATGCGTATCACACTGAATAATCCAAATATACCTTTTGATGAGGCTTTAAACGTCACTCTTTAAATTATTTCATACTCTTATGCAAGGTATAATTGTAATAAAAACTTCCTCATATAGTTTTAGAGGTTGCATTCTTAAGCCTCCTGAAATCCTACCTAATACAATAAAATTTTTAAATCTAAACTCAATTGAAATATGGGCAGATCTGGCATGGAACAAACTTAATAATGAAATCAAAACTTGTAAAACACTATAAAAATTTAAATCTAAAGTAAAGGCCAAACTTTTACTCTGTAACTGCAAAAGAAAAACTTTTAATTATTTATTTATTATTAATAACATTATTTATTTGTATTTATATACCTTTTAATGGTTATAATTGGATTAAAATGGTTTTTTATTTTCTGAAACTAGGTATAAATTACTTACTTGTTTACTTACCTATTTATTTGACAATGTAGACCATCATGTCGGTAGGCAACAGATTCTCATGTAGGCGGGCTTTCTCGGTTATCAATACCGCCAAGACAATTTCTATTGCTTCCAACGGAGAGAGACCAGTCATTCGAGTTGATTTATAGTTCATATTTTCTAATATATTTGCTAGAAATGTTACCTATTCATGGTTTTTACGGCCACTGTCTAATTTTTCTGCCTGCGCCTAAAACATTTGCTCAACCAGACGACGATTAAAGTATTCCACGAAAGCCTGCAATCTATGATGGCCTGGCTGAGCATGACTGACCCAAACCCTATCCTTAGACATTAGTTTAGTATCTACACCCTTGAATTCCTGCCTTTCGTCAACCATTACATACAAGTGGTCTGTTTTTGTATATGTTAGTAAATGCCACGCAATCTCGTCTGCTGACTTCGAGGTGAATGGTTTGTTAGCTTTTTAGCATGAAGCCATGTCTAGTAGTGTCAAAGCATACTTGTACTCCTTACGACCGAGTTTGTCATATGGGACAAAAAAAGATCGGCTTGGTGGAATTTGTTGGGTCAATATTCTTTGTAAAATGGAGAAACTTCTCCTTATGAGGCCGTGTCAGTACATACTTTAAGACATCTTGGTTTGACAAACCCTGTCCTTTGAATGGATGAGTGGAGCGTGGTAAACCACTGAAACCCTCGATGGCCATTGTAAGCTATGTTGAGAACAAGATGAAGCACTTTAAAAGTCAAATATTTCGTTTTGTATTTCTTTTCTGCAATTGTTTGTTTTCATTAGCGAAGCCATGTATTCAAGCGAGTTTATGTGCTGAAAACGGCCCTAGCATCGTTCCAAAACATAGTAAAGATCATCGTAACTGGTAAATTTAGTATTCCAGCAGCAAACTGAAGCAGACCAAAGGTGAAGAGGGTAATGACGTTTGCAAGAGTCTCGGCTGACCAACGTCGAAAATGCTTCGTCATTAGAAAAATGGCTAAAATGCTTTTTTTCTTTCCTCGCTCTGGTTCTTGGTGCAGTTGCACAAGCATTATTATCTCAAACAAGGAATTCTAAGGAAAATGGTCCTAAAATTATGCAAGTATTTTGATGTATAGATTATTTTTCGGTAGAGCCTAAGCCCTCATCATTTTTCGCACTGATTTTGCAGAACCAAAATGCATATTGCTCTCACGTCCGTCCAGAGAGTACCTGCAAGTCAGCGCTGTTATAATCGTAGTCTTCGCTGCCAAGCCTTTGGCAAATTTCAGCACGCCACTTTTTAAAGAATGTGCGGTGCTCCAGTAAGATGTGGTCTTCGTCTGGTGTAAGAACGAATGAGTCGAACCACTCGACTGTATATGTTGTCACCATAAAGCCATAATATGAGAGCCGGCATGCTATCCAGTGGCTCCCGGTTCTTCGTGTGTACCATGTGTGTTGCACGTTTTGTAATATTAAAGTGGTAATATACTCCCATGAAAATAAGGAACTTTTTTGCAGCCATTTTTAAGGCTGCGAAGTTATTGAGAGAAGAAGTCATTCATTAATTCATCCATTTATTTATTCATTTAACGTTCGTAACGCTTACATAGTTGAATATGAATATAATTATATATTAATAAACACTAATATAAACCGACAAAGTTTTTATCTTGTGTAAATTATAAAATAATTAGTTATAAAACAAAAACAAACAAAGAAATAATTAACTGCATATTGGACATGCACGTGATTTGCAGATCCAGGCCTTAATAGCTGATTTAAAATAAGACAAAGGTTTGCAGCTTTTATAGCGTTGGGGACGAATATTCCAAAGAAAACATGCTTTAAAAATAATTGAGTTTGTGCCATAACTAGATGTTCTTGCAGGTGGGAGATTCAAACTAAAAAAATTTCTGAGAATGTATGGTACATCTTTTAAGGAAAAACTATCCCACATTAGTTCGGGATTTAGTTTGTTGACAGATTTATATGTTTCTGTCATTAGACTCTGCAAATGTTTTTCATGAACCCTGATTGTATTTTCCAAGAGAAACAATAATTTAAATTCAAGTTCAAAGTTATTGTGGATTATCCGTGAGGCTAGTTTTTGAACACGATGGATAAAGTTATAATAAGTTTTCTTACAGAACATCCATATTAGAGTGCAATATGAAAAACTACATAAAACATAACTATTGACGAGGATCTTCTTTGTAAAATATCCAAATAGCTTATAAATCTAAGCAGACAAGAAAGTTTGATATTTGCTACAGTAAATAATTTTCGTATATGTTTCGAGAAATTCAATTTATAACCGATATTATTTCCTAACAGTTCTACTTCATTTTTTACAAATACATCTATTCCACCAATATTAAAAGAGACTGGTGGGGTTTTCACTTCCAAGAAGCATTATTTGAAACTTTTCAGGGTTTTTTGCATAGAGTTATTTTTAAACCACTCCTGAAGTTTGGTAAGTTCTTTAGATAGACGGGACCAAACTTTATCAAAGGTTAAACCGCAAGCGTAAAGATTATTATCTTTGCAAAGTTACAAATATCGGAATCTATTAAAAAAATGAAGATATCATTTATGAATATATTAAAATGAAGTGGGCCTAATATAGAGCATTGAGGAGCTCCTTGAGCGATGGTCAACCAGTCACTAAGCGCTGTACCCAATTTAATTGTTTTTTCCTGGATTGGAAGTAGCTTTTAATAAACCCCAAAATTTTATAGAGAAACGGTATGCTTCGAGTTTTGCTAGCAGAAGATTATGTGGAATGCAGTCATATGCATTTGAGAAGTCCATTAAAATTGTCCTATAACACCTTTCTTATCCAGGCAATTTTGCCATTTATTAATAAGGCAAAACAATCAGTTTTGGGTGGAAAAACCTTTGCGAAATCTATACAGAAGAGGAGAGAATTTATTGCAAAAAAAAACTGGTTGTTTGTAATAATATGATTTTTTCAAAGACCTTTGATAGTGTATGAAGAACACTGATAGGACGGTAGTTCACTGTCTTAAGATTATCTTCCCTCTTATGAATGGGAATTACATGTGCCCATTTAAGAACGACTGGAAATGTTTTATTATTCAACGAAGCATTAATGCAATCAGCAATTATGGAACTATGAGTGTGTGCTAGAATTTTCATAAGTGATAGTGGTATATCATCACTACCTTTTTTTAACCTAATGATGACGTCATATACTTCTTTGGGTTCAATATGAATAAAGTCAAAACTATTAATGCGGGGAAAATTCATACGAATTGCATTAATACTTGGATGAGACTGAAAATCTGAATCTGACATCAAAGGGTTTTGTTAAATATGAGTATTCCATGATTTAATATTTAAAGATTTCGTAATGTTGGCAAAGTAATTGTTAAATATCTCAGCTACGCTATTTTCGTTAGAAATAACATCACCATTTTCAAAGTGAAATATTCGCTCCCTATTAAAATATGTTTAGTGGATAAAACTGGTTTACATGCTTTCTGTCCTACTTGATACGTTATACGTTATACGTGGATACGTTATAATTGCGAAAAAGTATTTTTTTCTCTCTACGAATGAGGTTTACAAAAAAAATTTCGATGGATTTTATAAGCTTCTAAATCGCATTGCTTGCAAGACTTATTTGTGCGAATTTTTAATTGAGCTCGTTTCATGAGCTCTTTCCCGACAATTTTTGAAACGAAATATTTATTGCTTCCCCTTATAATCTTACTTTTTACAGGAGCGTATTTATTTAAAACTTTCTTAAAATTAGTGTCGTAATAAATATAGTTAAATGTCTGACTAGAAGTAAAAAAATAATTACTAAATTCTAAATCAAAATTCTTCATATCAATTTTTTTTAAGTTTCTGTAGGTGACTATATTAGGAGGCATTTTCAAGTATTTTGATCTCAGCATAGCATATATTAAATGATGACAGTCAGTTAGACCAGTTTCAACAGAGTTTGAGTTTTGGAAGATAGTTTTTCTGTTCGTTAATATCAGATCAATGCATGTCCCAGGAGTAGACTTAAAACATGTCTTCCTCTGCATTAGATTACAAATGCTAAAATTACTCTTAAACTCCTCCAGATGCACGTTGCTAGGTTCTATGTTCATTTCACCATAAATAACAGAGTGGTCAGTAGTCAAATCCGTAAAATCCGTAAGTCCGTAAAGTTATTCGTAACACTACGATATATTGCCACATTACCAGAAAACAACCATTAACTCTAACTGGATGGCTTGGTGCTTGTGAGAAAGTGCTGGTAATTAACAATTATTCTCTATGACAGAAGTTCCATTGTGTACATTGTGATCCCTAGGCCGTCAAATAAAAAGCGGTAACTGTGGTGCCTCCCACATAGCTTGCAATTTCGCTAAGGTTGCCGTTGGTCACCTACGCTTTACCGGCGACACGTAGTGTATAAAAATTCTCTCATGCGATAAAAATATCCTTCAGGTTTGTACTCTTAATGATGAGTTCGCACAAGAAAGCGGTCAGCTGTAGCTGAGTCAGTTCTTATTTCGCAAATGTTTTAGGGTTTCTGTCTAATTTCGTATTCAAACGCCGATGCATGCACAATAATTTCAATTACGTGGCCAGAGGGAGGTCTATTTCATA
>JAUZNK010092191.1:0-12426 GCA_035046665.1 Euphysa ruthae | reverse complement strand
ATAGGAGCAGCATGACTCCTGAAACGTCGCTTAATAAAATTTTATAACTCATGACATGCGTTTTATCTCTTAATTATAAATATACATATGCTATGAAAATTACAAGACAAGATAATAGACAATAAAAAATAAAAATGAGTAAAATTAAGATCAAAAACAATTTTTGGCACGGATAGACACAAAAATTGTCTGTCACATGAAAATTTCCTTTTTGGTCTCGTTAAAAATCACACACAAAAACATAGAGAGATTGATTCAGCCGAAACGTAATGAAAAAAAAGAATCGTGTTTTTTACAGAATTACAGTCTATATTTATTAGGTCCATCCAGAGAGCTAAAAATGACTCCTTGATCTTATGTTTATAAAAGTTATAGTTTGTGATTGACTTTATTTCATTAGAAATCTTGTTCCTAATAAAAGGACCTTTTGATGAGAGAAAATTTTTTTCCATTTTAGATCATCTCAAGGGTGTATCTAGCCTGAGATAGCTGTTCTGTTACGTAGAGGGATTCTTTTATTTTCAAAAAGATTTTAGACATGTAATTTAAGCTGGGTTTATTAAGTGCAGCAATACCTTGATTAACCCTCATATCTACAGGCAGCCAGTTCATGGCTCCTTCCCCTTCCCCATTTCTCTAGATGTCTTAAAAATGAGTTCTGAATTACAAACCAACATGTTACCTCCAATAGAAGCAACCATACAAAATTCTGGTAGTATAAAAAAGCAGCCGATGAGAATTGCTCTATGAATCATTTGTTATAAAAAGGTTTAGCTCGTAGCAAGTTTGAAGTGTAACACAGTTATACTTTTCTGGAAAAATTGATATATTCTGCGACGAAAAAAGGATCCAAAGCAATCGTTTACAGAAATTAAAACTACATGTTCGTAGCAAAATTAGTTTTAAGTTGTCAAAACAAAATTGTTAACTATAAAAACTTTCTGTCAAAGTTCATGTGCTACGGAGATGGAGAGCTTGCTCCCTTTTTGTTTGCCAATTCGTCCTTTTTATTTCGGGTTTCTGGCACAAAAAGTTTATACTCAACCCAAGTATACTTTTATTACATATTTTTAGGAAATTTCTGGATATATAAAAATTGATTTCAATTACTCCATTTTCAAATGAATTAGGAAAAGATGTGAGGAAAATTTTTTTTCTTTTTTTCTTTTAATTTGGGGTCAAATTGATTTAGACAACAATTCTGCCCCAAACTTTGTCACGTTGAATTTTTTTTGTGGTTAATATAAAAGGTAGCTTGATTAAAAATTTTATTCCATCATTACGTGCAACAGTTATTCATATGATTTTTTATTAACTAAGTGCCGTCACACACTATTTCTCTCAAAGGATTTTTTCAAATAGTAAGTAGTCTGTCTAAAAATAACCTGGAAACATACCATGTCTTCAATGACTTGGCTCCGATTCCATAATTCAGCTAAAAAAAACCTGGAGACTTCCCATGTATCCATAACATAGCTCCGTCTCCAAAATTTACCATTGCTTAGAAAAATATGCCATTAGCATTATACAAGCACGTTCCCATTGAAAAAAATTATGGTAATTATTGTTTCCCACTCTTTATACCGGTACGACTCCGTTAAGCGCTGCATAACTGATTGTTGGTTGTTAAACCCACTGGCAAATAGAATTCAAAATTCTTTATCATATTTAACACTTTCGTCTTTATAAATATGGGAAAATTGGCATTTTTGGTTAAATTGGCATTTAAAAGAGAAGTAATTTGCTGAAGAGTGGACACGCTCACTAACATTAAATTCAACAAAAGAAAAGTGGAATGTATTGCAACAGAAAGAGGAGGGAGAATTTTTATTCGTGAGGGAAATATGTATGCGTTTTAAAAGGATCTAGCAAATGACCTTCAACCATGGCATTGCATTTTTCGAAAGAAAAGCCAGCTCCAAACCAAGATTAAATTGACCGGAACAAAAGATTTTGTCGAACAAACTACAAGATAAGAGCATGAGTTAAATAGAGAGCTTAGACGACTAAAGATACTTGTCGACAGATCTTAGGTGTTGAGCTCCAAGGTAAATAATTGCATTTTGTGTGTAATACTAAGAAAAAATAACTATTAAAAAACGTTCGCTATGAAAGACTTACTTGAAATAAAAAAATTTAAACTGAAAGGGCTTGAAAAGTTGTTTAAACTGAAAAATATCTTATACAGCTCATTTTATATTTATTTTTCAAATATATATATACCAAATGCGCTGCAGTAAACCCACCAAAAATAATCAACGTTAAACGAACTTTTAGGTCGCAGAGGTAAGACATGAACACATCCGTTATTTCCTCAACGCTGTCAACTCAAAAAGGTAGGGGACCAATTTATACTATATAGATAGCAGTGTTTGGTTTGTTGATAGAATATTCATTTTCTCCACCTAACAATGCTTCCAGCCACAAACAAACACTTTGCCTGGAGGTCATTCCTCAGATTTATACAATCTATGGTTTGGTAAACAACCATGTGCGTTTGCCCCTTTTACCAAGTAAGAACGAAAGTTCGAACAACAGAATTTCATGGCAAATCTGCAAAAATTTAGGAATACATAGTAGTGGTCCATTAGGAATTTTAATGATTTTTTAGAAAGCTGCCACTGATGCTACACAAATTTCTCAGAGCTATCAACACTTTTTAACAAAAAAGTTTTGTCAAATAACCAAAATCCCATTTATTTAATATTCTTATCTAACGTTTTTATATAACATTTTATATTTTAATAAATAGTTGATAGACTTTCTCATAAAACTTCGCAGTAGATAATACTTTGATAACTTTTTTTTAAAATGCTGACAAGCTCCTAGATTATTTTGAGGATTTTGAGGATTATTATATTGACAGATTACGCAGGAATTGTGCTACGGAATATGTTTCACCACACAGATACTGAACTTCCAAGGAAAAACAATGCTGTTGAAGAGTGGCTTCAAAATTGCAATCAAAAAAGAGAGTATTACCAAAGTCACAATTATTCAGGCATTTTTCCTGGGAACAGTTATCTTGGGGATATTTCCCAGGGGAATTATGCTGGGACATTTTTCCGGGAGAGAGGGAATTTTCCCACTTAAAGTTAGCATAGAATTGTTATTCCACATTATTAGAAAACATGTGTTATGCACCAATATCAAAATTTTTCTTTGGTCAGCTAGTAAGCTCAGCTATAGGTCTGTTTCAACAAATTTTCAAAAATCATGTAAGCGGATTAAATTATTATTTTACAAAAAACTAACTTTAAAACATGTAGAAATAAAATCTGGATATATCATTCAAAATACACCCTGGGTGCGAATAAAATTGTCTAATTCAATATACAAACCAGGCGTGTAAAGAATTGTCTGGTTAAGAGATGTTTATTAGAAAGAGGTACTTATAAGAGAAAGAATGTGGATTTCTTCTCTTATAAATACATTACAATTTCATGCTAAGCCAAAAAATTTTTAGAAATTGTCTGAGTAGGGTTATCTGTCCTGTTCTTGATGATATTGCTAAATGATATACTGTCAGAGCGATTTAAACATTAAAATTTTAAAATTGAAAATTGAGACTTTATATTCTGCATTTAGCGCTAAAATTTACTTCAATAACTAGTCAAATCTATATATATTGTACAGCCAGGCGTAAACAATACTTACTATTTAATTTGTTCTCGACTTCATAAGCTACTTCGTCAAAATAACCATCATCAGTGACTTCCAAAGATTCCTTGATAATCTTGAATTCTTTTAATCTTTCTACATCCACTTTACTTTCCATACGCACAACAACAATGTGCAATTTTCTTTGCTTGGCTTCTTTTAGTTCATCTCGGCATGTTTTTGATTGTTGATAATCAGTGGAAAAACACACAAGAAAAAGTTTACAATTTGGAATTTCACCAGAATTTTCGTGATCGGAAATTACTGTGTAGCGTCGTTCTTCAAGCCATACCGTAAGCTTGTTTGCAAATAACCGATGCTTACTGTGGAATGAAATAAAAATGTCATATATTTCGGAATCCATGTTAAAAAGTCTGAAATAATTAATTTATTCTTTTGCGATAAATATTACAATTCGGATAAAAGAGCATAAAGTACTTTATCAAATAATAGAAATAGCGTTGTTATAAGTTTAGCTTTATTTTTGTAAGCGACATTTTTTTATGCTTCAATATAGCTATCTGATACGGTAAATTCAATACGTGTGATTTATCTCCAACAAGAATCAAAATTTCTCGTGATAGTTTCGAGAAGAACAACATTATAATGCAACTGTTAAAGTATAACGCGTTTTCGTAAAAATCAATTCATTCATAAAAACACGGTTTCGTACAAGGTAGATGAATAATTCAATAGCGTCTTCTGAAAAGGTAAATCGAAATTAAACTTCAACCTTTCTTCAATACTTAATGTGGGATAGTTTCTTTTCCTGCTCGCTGAAATACTCCCCTAGAAACTAACAATTATATTACTCACTAATGTATGAAATAGATGAAGTGAAAACTTATGAGAAAATAACTGTACATATCTAATGATTAAAACTAAAGCTTTTATCAAAATTGAGTTATTTCTAATTATTCGCGTAAGTAGAAATGCACTGGGTTTTGAAATAATTTATGTATGGCATTAAATCATCTCTCGACTTCAAAAAAAATATTTTGGTACCGTTGAATACTGATAAAAATTCGATGGTTTTTTTGTTCGAACGGAAGAATGCCGGGCTTTAACGACATACAAGCAGTTTAATTGAAATGGTACAAATTTTTTCTCTCTATGTTAAAAAAAAATTGGTTTAATAATCATATATAAAAAAAAAGGGGGTGTCTAGATTCTTAGTTATATTTCCCTTACTTCGCTTCTGAGAATAATCTGATTAAGAGCTGCTGGCTTTTAATGATTTTTTTCGTATTAATCACATGATAAGAAAATTTATTACCTATTTAGATATTTTGACGCCAATAATTTCACACATAAATAATTTACGTCGAGTCAGGAAATTAATTCTTGTTCATGAGAGTTTCAAAGAAAATCATTTTAGTTAAAACCAACGATGGAATATTAAAGCTGATAAAAATATATGAAGAATATATAATGATACGTTTTAATAAAAAAATAAAATCTCCTTTTTTACTAAAATTTAGTTATTCCGATGAAATTTTAAGAAACTTAGGTTTCTAAGGTTTTAAATTTTTCCAGAATTTGCTATTTAGCAAAAGGCTAGTCTAAGGAAAAGAATTTTAGTGTTTTGCTACCTTTCCTTTTTTTCAAGAGTAGTTATTTAGGCTCTATCTTTATTGTAAACGCAGGTATTTTTACCTAATTAGAAATGGGGAGAAGAAGTTGCCACTTAAATTTTCTTGCAAACACTATTTCGACCGGAGGTTTTTGGGTAACCTGGCAGCAGGTCATTTATGGAAAGTAATTTCATAAAAAGAGTTCCAAATCAAGACCAAATTCCATAGATATAGAATAATATTCATGAATTGATACGCAAAGTAGATTGAAATATTTGAAAAGTAGATTGAAATATTAGCATAGTCTTGGGAATTTTGGTGATCAAGAGGAGGAAATTTCATCAATTTCTTCGCTTTCCATGTCATTAAACTACCTTAAATCATTCTAGTCTAAACTTGCCATATCATAAATTTTTTGTATTTTTCAGTTTCTGTTGAAGCAAAAAGCCAATTCAAAGTTGTTCAAAAAATCTTTTTAGAGTGTTATTTATTATTTTTATTTTGATAGATGACAGTGAGACGATGGTGAAACATAAACATACCTGATATATTACTGAACATCGAAAAAAAAATTAGTATCAAAATATAACTAAACTCCCTAGATATCTAGAAAAATTGCTTATCAAATCTGGCGGAATTTTTTAAATAAGCTTCCGTTGATTTTAAAGTTGAGATACTTTCAGTAGTAGAGTTTTTGCGATGGTAACCATATAATAAAATTTGAACTAGTTAAATTCTGTCAGGATTGAATAATGTGTTATCAATATAACTCAAAGTTTCTAAACTGTTAATATTGCGATCAGGTCAAGAAATATTAAAAGACTGTCTCAGATCCTAACGACAGCTGCAAAGTTTTTTTAGAGTATTATTAAACAAATCAGATGTGTGTTTGCTGAACAGACTTGATTGCAATCTAAGCCTACTTAAATGTTTCAGACTAACTGCGTCGTTAATATTAAACATTGGAAAAGTTTAGCAATTTTGAAAAGTGAAGCTTTAATTGAAAAAATTTGTTCTAGAACTTTAATCTTTTGCAAAATTTTTCCGGGGGTAAAGCAATTCTGAACATGAGGTAATTTTTGCAAAAATACATGTATATATACTGTGCATATTACTGATAACTATTTATTATGCAAATGCATAGTAGAAAATAAGATGTAATGATAAACTATGGACCAGATTTTAAAATTTACAGAACAGAATATGTATTCTACAGACCGGAACATGAATTTTACGGAGCAGATTTTAGTATTAAATCTCTAATGACAGTAAATAACAATAGGTTTATCTGTAATTGTAATAAATAGGCCAAGTAGTAACTATATAAATTTTTTTCCACGCACATAAAACTTTGACACAAAATAAAAAGTCGAGTTTAAAAATAAAAATTATGCAAACGTTGCTTGAGGCAATAAACCTATATTAGCATCCAATAATTTTGTATATATTGTCTAGCGATAACTTTTTGTAGGATTCTACCGGCATTGCATATGTTTTGTAGCAGTTTTTAACACTTCTGGATGAAGTTTCCAACAAAAATGTTATTTCCAATAAAGTTCTTTAAAATGACCAACCCTTTGTTATTGATGACGTAATAACAGGTGTAAATGATGACACCATGTCAATTTTAGCAAGTCATTGTGTTTGTATTGAGTTGAACTGATGGTGTGCTAAATTCTTTCATAAAACTCGTAGTAGTTTAGAAGTAAATCTGGAATAACTGGCTGCGGGCACTTTGTACGGGAAAATTATGCCAGAAATATGGAAGTTCAAGTAAAACAAGGAGATTTATCTATATCACGCTAAGGCTGGAATGTTCTATACCAAACAAGAAGAGTTGACAGGTCTGTGAATTCCAAGTTCGTATAGTTTATGTATGAAAATTTATGTGAATGCGACTTTTGGAATTGTCCTTTGGAAACATAAAACCTATATCATTAATGACCCTACTCCAAGGAATCTAAATCCTAATTTTGGCTATTAATTTTATATTTATTTATTTAGTTATTTTTATTTATTTATTTTTTTGTAAAGTAAGTGATTTAAATTTTCGGCGGTTATTACTCTGCTAAGATTTCGTTTTGAAAATTGATAGTTAACAAAATAAGTATCTTTACAGCGTGTTTTTAACATAAATTAAAGAAAGTATTAAATCGAAAACCTAAAGCGACTTCGAAAACAAAAAAATACTTTTAGAATAGGTATTTCCAAAAAGTTGGACAATCAAAGTTTTCAATTTAAAATATCAGTCGTCTTTTTTTTTGGACATTTTCGGGCCTTGTTTTGTTTATATGTTTTTACACAAGTTCCTGCTCTCTTATCAACAGCCACTTTTGCAATGAAATGAATGATTTCAGAAATTTAATGAAGAAATGAAAAAGAAAGCAAATCCTTTTCTCTGCTCAGACTTTACTACATAATTCACACTGATATCCCTGTGTAGAGGTAATTTCATCAGTCCTCCCAACAACACTGGCTATTTCAGCACTAAAATCCTCATCATCTTTCAAAACATATTCTGATAAACAGGAAAAAATACAATCATAATCTTCGCCAGAAATAAAGCCTTCACTTGCTTCGGCCATGTTTGTTCTAATCAAAATTGTTTTAACAGAAATGGAGGAGTGCATTTTCAACGTCTTAAGCAGTTTGCTTAGCTTAAAATAATGTTTAGATTGTGCTCCTGCAAGGTGTTACGATTTTTCCTACAGGCATATATACTGTTGGCCCGTGCAGGTTGAAAACGACAGTCCTAATGTTTGCAATTGCGAAACGTCAAACAATACGAGACGGCCCGAGTGACCAGATTGTCTCTTATATGACTATGATGTAACACAGTAAAGATATTTAATCTTTATATACACTCAGAAATTAAAAATATTAGATTGGTTTTTATTTCTATTACTATTTATTGTCTATTACTAAATTTATCTAGAAAATTTCGTTCAGATAAAATGTTTGCACTTCTCTACTTAAAAGTTTTGTATTTCCACCTTTACAAATACATGGTATGCAATCTAGAAGAGGTGGCGAAATATGTTGAATAGTTACAGATATATTAACTTTAGGCATGACAACTATATATTGTATCTTGTTTTGTTATCTTTTAGAGTAGTTGTAATTTTATTTAACAGGAATCTGACTTTTCCTGGGATTTTTTTCGGATTTCTGATTTTTAACCTATATCTCAAAATCCATTTCTTAGAATCACATAAAAACGCTGTAAAATATTAGATGGTGGTTGAGTTATCTTAGATTATATGCATTACAAACTGATGTATTTTAGCTTAATATTAATCTTGAATATGCATTTTTTATAAATTTGAAACGTCTTCAGTCACGTGCCTGATTTTAACTAATAAATTCCTAGAAACCAAGGTAGTCGAGAAGAATAAGTTAAAATAATGACAGTGCTACACCTGGCATGCTGCTTAATTACAACTTAGTGCACCAATTATAATACCTTTCTATGGTAATAAATTCAAATATATTTGAATCGTTTAAAAAGAGGAGGAAATTAAGGTCTTCATCTTCCAAAAGTTTAAGGCCTTTTGTGATTTGAAGGCTCCTCAAGGTGCGTTCTGTTCAAACAAAAGGAAATGAAGAAACAAAGGCAAAAAAAGAAGAAAAAGATGAATGGCATTGTGGACGTTAACAGCGCAAGAAGTGGGAAACTGTACATCTGCCAAAAACGATATTACCAACAATTCGTTAATACAGTTATACATTAAAAGATTATAATTTCAACTTTACAGTTTCTCATGTTCCTGGCTGCTTATTTTGCATTTTTCTTTCTTTATTTTCTGCCTCTGTCTTTTCATCTTCATCATTTTTGTTTGTGCTATTTCACTTCACTTTGATTTACCCACAATCTGTATGTTTTCTTTGAACAAAACGCGCTGTGTCTTTTTTCAGGTTGCAAATCTCCTTAAACCTTTGAATGGTTAAACAAGTTTTTCACACTTTTTACAATGAAATTATATTACGACAACTAAATCATTATTATAATGTTTGAAAAATACTTTTACTTTATAATAAATAACATCGCAGGGCCTGAAAAAGTATTTTCATATTTTCAAACCTACAACTTAAAAGGCATTGTTTTAATATATAAATCAATGAAATTTTTAATGGACGTCCATAGTGATGAGCACAGCACTTATTTCAGTGCCTATACTCATGACGGACGACAATAAAAATATTGTGTTATATCTCTGTCATTTCATTTACCATTTCATTAAGCTTATACTCTGAAATAATTAAAAGTTAACCATTTGTAAATGTTTTAATATCTACTTTAATTTAGATTTTCAAATTAGATCAAATTAAGGTCTTAAAATGTAGGTTAACTTTGTTCGGAATAATAGATTCGTAAATTTGAATTTTAAAAAATTTGAAAAATGTGCTTTTCTTAATTGACGTCAAAATATTGATAATTACTGACAAGATTCGGCATGACCTTTTTTGCTCTTGTTTGTATAAATTTACCATTCTCTAATTTATATATATATAAACATTTAAATCTGATATTTTATATTTGTGAATATTATTCTCTTTTCATTGTTTTAAAGGATCCTTTCAATTTTTTTCTAAATGTTTTGTTTCCAAATGCATAGCAAGGAGGGTTAATTAATGAATTTAAATAACATAGAATGTAACCAAAATGCCAAGCCCATTCTGGTATATCCTCGGTTTTCAAGAAAGGTTTAAGTACTGCCTGTATATGATATGGTAACCAGGTTATAGCAAAAGCTATTAAAATTACTAATAATAACTTTGAAGCTCTATTATGGTCTTTTATATATCCTTGCTTTTCAGTTTTTCTTCTTTTATCTATTTTCACCATTTTCTTTTTATCAGTTTGTGTGATTTTTATTTTCTTTACTGACGGTTTGAAACTGTGAAAAAATGTTCTATGCGAGATTTTATAATTTTTTTCAATAAAAAATAAATTTGTTTTGGACGGCTTGAATTTTTTATATATTGTATCAGACATTTCTATGCTGTTTGAAGTCTCAATGTCCAGCGATAATTCTGTTACACGTCTGTCTCGTATTTCTGCTTTCAACCTTCTATCTTTTAGCATTATATATATCTTCAAACAAAGTACTGTAAGTATACTTAATGGAATATAATATGCAAACATGGCGGTAATGATCGTGATATATTTATTTTTTGTAAGAAACTGTGCTTCACAGGTCCCTGGAGAATGGCCATTTGCTGTACTAAATCCAATTATTACTGGTACCCATTGAATAAATGTTGAAATCCATATCAATGTTATTGCTAACTTTACTCGTTTTGGAGACCTGCGAATTTTGTACTTGATGGGATATTTGAGCAATAAAAATCGATCTATTGATATGCATACTAAGCTAACAACAGATACTTGACTCACCCAGTAATCCAGTGATAGCCATATGTTACACAAGAAAAATCCTAATGGCCAACCATCATAAACTAACAGAACGGTATAAAAATTAATAGAAAACACGCCCACAATTAAATCAGCCATTGCTAGTGATAGAATTAAGTAATTTGAAGGTATATGTAATGATTTTGAAAAATGATATACGTAAAATACAAGTGTGTTTCCAATTATAGTAAGAAGACTCAGAGTTGTCATTATAATAACCACAAAGTTTTGTCTATATACATCTCCATCAACTAATACGGTGGTATTCATTTTTTCTTTAAATCTAAATGAAAATCAGTTCGTTTAACAATTGAAAACGTTAATTTCTTGGTAAAGCCCTCAATTAAATCATTTATTTTCAATCAATTTAGAAGGCAAATAATTTTTAGTCATTGGAGATTTTGTGTGCATTTTTGGTAACCATTGGTAACTATTGAGTTGAAATTGACTCCTAACACAAAATCAAGGTTTGATAGAAATAAAATGGAAAGTAAAGTTAGTGAAAGTTTTTAGATATATTTTGTTGGTATGGGTGCGACAATTTTATTGAAATAATAAATAGCATACCTGTTCTGAACTTAAAGCTGGAACACAAACAATGTTTAATAACTTTACAAATATATATATATATACTTATATTTATTTTTTTTATTTTTTATATAATGCTAAATACCTCTGTCAAACATAGAAAGAAATAAGAACAAACTTAAAATATTTAACGTAACGCTTCTGAAGTTGTTTCAAAAATAATATTTCTGTTATTCTCTCTGACCTGCTAAACCTTTTGTCGGGTACAAGTGTTATTCTTGAACGTCACCAGTGTTGTCTCTGTTCAAAAGGCGTTCTAAATAGGATTACAGACATAGTATTTTAATGTCATATATATTAAAACTTCTTAAAAAAACTTATGTACTCTTGGCTCGTTTTTTGAACTGTTACAATTTTCTTGATCTACGGAAGCTCTTGATACTGGGCATTTTGCATGTAAAGTTTTCATCAATCTTCAGAAAGCTTTTGTTGATCATAATATTTTGGTTGCCGAGCTAGATATTTTCCATTCAAATTAACTGCAGACTTTATGTTTAAAAATATAGATGAGTAAAAATGAATCTATTTGGTTTGAAAAAATTAGTGATTTTCTTACTAGGTTAATGTCTGTAATAAAGTAATTTATTCACCTTGCTGAAAATATTATATATCGACAAGGGCACGACTCAAATCAACTTCTACGAACTTAAAGCAAGCAAATGCGTTCGTTATCAAGCATTAATAACCGCGAATAGAAATGTGGTTTTATATAACTTAAATGTTTAACAGATTTGTTTGTGACTAACAAATTTAAAACGATATTTATTGTTCACGTAACTTATCAAATTATTTGCAATAGAAAAAAGCATTAGTTCATGCACCTGCACATCTTTTTTCTATTATTACCCATTAATCCTCCTATGCTACTTTCTTTCAATATTTTTTTTTTTTTTAATTTTTCTTTGTTTGTTTTAAAAGTTTTTTGTGAATACCAATGAAATGATGTTTTCACTGATGGCAATATAATAATATATAATAATATTTATATATTTTATATATAAATATATTTTTAAAAAAATTTGTGCTTGTCAACTCAGGCATTAATAATTATTAAAGAGATAAAACGCATGTCATGAGTTATAAAACTTTTTATTGAGCTACGTTTCAGGAGTCATTCTGCTCCTATCATCAGGCTGGTGATAGGAGCAGCATGACTCCTGAAACATCGCTCAATAAAAAATTTTATAA
>JAUZNK010092180.1:0-12426 GCA_035046665.1 Euphysa ruthae | reverse complement strand
ATAATTCTGTAAAAAAAAAAACACTTTTTTTTCTATTTTTTTTTTTTTTTATATATGTTTATGTCTTTATCTGTGATGTTTAACGGGGCCACAATGGAAATATTTTTGTGAAAGGCGATTTTTGTGCTTATTCTCGCCACCATTTGTTTTTTCTCTTAATGTTTATTGTTGTTGTTATTTTTTTCTCTTGTCCTGTAATTTTCATATCTTATGTGTATTTGTTTGTGGCAGAATAAATAAACGTATTAGAAGATATAAGATTCGAAACTATATACATATCATTTACATATTTAAAAAAAAATAATGTTCCTAAGATAGAGCCTTGAGGAACCCCACACATGGTATCTAAACCACCCCCTCCCCCAGTAGCTTTAAGCTTTACAAACTGCTTCCTGTTTTTGAGGCAGTTTTTGACCCATTCAAGGATTCTTCCTTTTATACCATATATGCTGTATTTTTGACAAAAAAATATCATGATTAACTGTGTCAAAGGTTTTTGATAGATATATAAAAACGCCAAGTGCCAGCTGATTATTTTCAAAAAAGTTGTAAATTTCTAATTCTAAAATAGCATGTTCGGTAGAATACCATTTTTGGAAACCAGATTTACGGATTTATCCTAGCAAATCTTAATTAAGTCAGGAAAAAGCATGTTGTTGAAAGATTTATTCAAGACATGAAATAAAGGTTTTCGTATACTATCAACTACAGTAAGACATACATTACTAGTAATTTCATAAAAAAACACTAGATTTGTTACATTTGATAGAAGAAATTGCATCGTTAAACTCTCTGGAGCTCAGATCGTTATTTTCTATTTGCTAATTAATGATCGGACCAAGATATTTTTTATAACTGTCTTTCTCTATCGAACTATTATTAGATGCTAAATTTGAACCAACAATATCTTTGGAATTTCATAATTTTTTACTTTTTTTAAAACTTTTTTAAAAATTCAAAAAAATGATTAGCACCATCGCATCATTTCAAGAATAATCAAAATTTTTTTTTTGAAATCTGCTAAATTAGTTCGATGGTGAGACCTTTTCCTAATTTTTACTTTTTTTTAACTCGTATTTGAGCTTTCATCATTAGCGTTGTTGAGTATAAGAAACACAGGAAAAGATCACTCACATCAGTTTTTATAGTAACTGAGTTAAAATTAAAATTTTAAATTAATAATTCTTAATTAAAAAGTATATTGTCTGAAATAGTCTCGCTTTTCTCACTTATTCGTGTCGGTTTATTAGTTGAAGGAAGTATATTTTATTCGAGAACGAAATTATAAAAACATTTCTCTTGAGAAAATTATTGTAATTAAGTAAATCAATGTTACAAGAAACAAATTTTTGTTTTCTTTGTCTAGTTAGTGGTCCAACTGACCACCTACCAAAATTCAACTACACAAACAACAACCCAAACTCCTTCCTAACTAACCATTCATAAAATCACACCTATCAAATGTCGATTTCTACTAAAAAAAAAACCTAACAGTCTAAGCCGAACACATAGTGAACTAGTCTTGCTATTCCTCAGCCATGATTGGTCAATCCGTTAGTTTTATAAAGCCATCAAAATGGGCATGCCAAAGTACCATCACCATTAGGTATGTTTTCAAGTTGATCTTTGATGCTCTTCTGAAATCATCAACTGATTATAAGATTCTAATATTAAAGCGGTAAAATAAAGTACCACAAACACAATCTAAACTCTTAAATTACCAACAAATGCATTATTATGGGTGTTTTAAAACTTATAGTATAAATTATAACTGTATTATAAATCAAATATTTTAAAATATTATAAATTATAACTGTATTATAAATTAAATATTTTAAAACATAAATTAAAATTTTCAAGAAACAAAAAAAAAGCTTAAATCTTTAACAAAAAATAAATAAATAAATACGACGTCATAACTCAAAAAATATTGAGGTGGCAAATTTTTCGACAACTTTTTTCAAATTCTCATTAAAACACTTCTTTCTCTAAAATCTCTAAAATCACACACAGCCACTATAAGGTTACTAGGAGATAATATAACTCCGTACCGAAAGAATTATAGAATCGAAATTTAAAATCAAAGTCGTATTTTATAAACAATAAATTACTTATCAAATAATGAAATAAAAGAATAGAGTGGTTTTTCTTCCTAGCAACCTCATTTGCTATTTACTATGTTATTATCATAAACTTTCGCCTCTATAAATACGTCATCAATAAATGAAGTTTATGAGAATTGATAGAAATGGATAGCAAGAGAAACTATAAAATCTTAGTAACTGGTGGTGCGGGGTTTATTGGCTCACACTTAATCAGGTTACTTTTAACAAAATATCCCCATTATATTATCGTCAACTTAGATAAATTAACTTACGCCGGAAATTTGGAGAGTCTAAAGGATTTGGAAAATATACCAAATTACATATTTGTAGGAGGTGATATTTCCGACGAAAAGTTGGTAAAACAACTGTTCATAAAATATAATTTTGATGGAGTGTTTCATTTAGCTGCCGAATCGCATGTTGATAGATCAATAAATGATCCTTTAAAATTTGCCAGAACAAATGTTTTGGGGACAATAGTTTTGCTATATGAAGCTAAAGAACATTGGAAAGAAAATATACAAAGCAAACGTTTCTATCATGTTTCTACTGACGAAGTATACGGCTCACTAGGTGCAGAAGGATTGTTCACAGAAAATACGCCCTACAATCCGCACAGTCCTTATTCTGCATCGAAAGCGAGTGCGGATCATTTTGTAAGGGCCTTTAGCGATACTTACGGTCTACCAGTTGTCATATCAAATTGTTCAAACAACTATGGCGGGAATCAGTTTCCTGAAAAATTAATCCCACTTTCTATATATAATATCAAAAATGAGAAAAAGATTCCAATATATGGAAGAGGCGAAAATATTAGAGATTGGTTATACGTAGAGGATCATGTAAATGCGATTGATAAAATCTTCCATAATGGTAGAAACGGACAAACATACAATATTGGAGGAAATAATGAGTGGAAAAATATTGATTTAGTTAATTTATTGTGTATAACATTAGACCGAAAATTAAACAAAAAAATAGGAACATCACAAAAGTTAATTTCTTTTGTATGTGATAGAGCAGGGCACGATTTGCGATATGCTATTGATTCCTCAAAACTTCAAAAAGAATTAAACTGGTCACCATCGGTAAAATTTGAAGATGGAATTGAAAAACTGTAGATTGGTATCTTAAAAATGAAAAATGGCTGGAAAATATTATTTCTGGTCATTATATGGATGTTTGTGTAAAGAGCAAACAAAGAAATAAAACAAAAGGAATTGTACTCGCAGGTGGTTCTGGCACAAGACTGTACCCGCTAACATTGGGAGTGTCAAAACAACTATTACCTGTTTACGATAAACCAATGATATACTATCCGATTTCAGTTTTGTTACTAGCTGGTATAAGGGAAATTTTAATAATATCAACACCAGCCGATTTGCCTTCTTTTCAAAAAATATTTGGTGACGGTGGAAATATAGGAGTCAATTTTTCTTATGTTGAACAACCTTCTCCGGATGGATTGGCACAAGCTTTTATTTTAGGAGAGAATTTTATAGGAAATGATGACGTGTGTCTTATTTTAGGGGATAACCTTTTCTTTGGGGATGGGTTAACAGAGCTACTTCAAACTTCAATTAACAAATTATTTAAAGATAAAATCTCGACCATATTTGGGTATCGGGTTGAAGAACCAGAAAAATACGGTGTCATAGAATTTGATGAAAGTGGAAATGCAATTTCGATTGAAGAAAAACCAATCAAACCAAAATCAAATTTTGCTGTTGTTGGACTATATCTTTATACAAATGAAGTCGTTAAGATAGCTAAAAATTTAAAACCATCAGCACGTGGTGAATTGGAGGTAACTGATATAAATCAAGAGTATTTAAACCGTAAGAAATTAAACGTACAGTTGATGGGGAGTGAACATACTTGGCTTGATATGGGAACGCACGAGTCATTATCTGATGCCGCTCGATTTATCGAAAAAATTCAAAATTGTCAAAATTCAAAAGTGGCTTGTTTAGAAGAAATTGCTTTTACCAAAGGATACATCAGAAAAAAACAACTCTTAAAACTAGCAGAACCATTGAAGACGAGTCAATATGGGAACTACTTAATTAATATCGCAGATAAAATTTTTTGATTATCTGACGAATTTGATTATATGCATGACCATTTTGATGACTTTATAAAACTAACGAAATGACCAATCATGGCTGAGGAATAGCAAGACTAGTTCACTGTGTGTTCGGTTTCGACATACATTGATACATATCAACCAAACACTCACCCTGACTTCAACGTTTTCTTTGTGGTGCTCTATGAAATACTTTTTTATTAAAAAAGCTTGTAATTTTAGAGTTTTGGATTCCAGAGTTATTCGAAATATTTACCGATTTTTGAGACTGAATTTAAACAAATCGTTTTTCAAAGACATTTGTCAGAAAAAAATTTGACAGTAACAAATAATTATCTCGCGCGAAGATGTGCAAAAATTAAACTCGTGGGAAAATAAAGTTCTTTAAGGTATTATTAGGGAAAGTTGTTTTGTCTTTATTATTTTTTTTGGAAAGAAATTGTCTTCTCACAAGCCAAACCAAATATATAAATGATATTCTACTTGATGACCATTTCATGCTCATACATGCAAGGCCGTAGTTAGAGCAAAATTGCTGGGGGAAGAACTAGTATTTATTTGAAATTCCTAAAAAAAATGCTGGCAGTCATGGTTTTCCAACGAGAAAATTTTTGCTCTCTAATGGCCCTAGACGCTCATAATTTATTGTGAGTTCACAAAAATTTAACGCGTTTTTTACAAATATATTATCTTTTTAAGTCTTTATAACTTTTGTTTCATTACAAAACACACTTCTTTTCTAATAAATTGTTTAAATTTTCCCAAAAGGGTGTTTTCTATATTTTTGCTTGTCTATAAACTGCTTCGACAACTTTACCATAGACTGAATCGGTACGCTGTTAATATTCAGTCATGAGAATGAGAACGAGAGAAAATAAAAATGTTATATCTAAAGTGGGAAACTAACAAATTTTCGAGACAATACTTCCAGAATGGCACACGTGGCGGGTCTTGAAGTGCATAAACGTTTGCATTTGCGCATACGAAGTTCGCTCAACCAAACAACCAGACAAAATTGAACTAGAATTACACAATGAGTTTTTGCTCACAAACTCAGAGATAACATGGAAATTAAATTTGTATCAAGAGGTGGGAGTCGAAATCGTGAAATCTCGTTCCGTATTTAAACGTTCTATCAATGTGCCAAACGGGAGTAATTCAATTTGTGTTTTCAATGGGTTTAGGTATCGCCGTAATATTTGTTAAGCTCCTCTGTGCTGCGCATCGATTTTATTAACAGCTCTTGTATGTTGCTTGAAACCTGGTAATTGTGTTGACATTTAGGAGATAGATTTTCCGATAGGGATCGTTTACCGATTTTGGATAATGTTTGTTCCAGGAAGCTTATGTACCTTAGTTGATTCGGTAACGGACTAAATTTTCATGCAAAAATGATGACCTCGAACGACAATGACCAATTCTGTTTTATGGCTCATATTAAAGGGAGATCCAATTCTCAGTTTCAATATCGAGTCACAAGATCACTCCTTCTCAAATTTCGTCAGGGATTCTACCTTTGAAATCTCATAGTAAAAATCTTAATATTTAAATAAACATAAAATTTATAATGTAAAGAATAACGTAAAACATATTAAAAACACACACTAAACCAGTAGTTAAAACGATATTTGATATGTATTGCTAAAAGATTTGATATAACAGATTACAATTTGATATTTTATGATTTTACTTTCAATTGCGCAAAAATGTTTTGAGAATTGCTCGAGCCATACTTCTACTTCTAATAATATTCGAAATTTGTATTTTGTTATTAACAGAAAAATTTATTGCAAATTGGTTATACATACGCATTCGAATCATAGTGGAATGATAGCCTTTGTTTAAATATATTCATTTAAAATCAAAACAAAATCTTTTTAATTTGCTTGCTGTAAATTAACAGTCATTATGGTAGAACTTGATTTGTCTTCATATATAGAAAAATAAGGAAGGAAGATTAAAAAGGAAGTTGTGGAATTTGCCATTGAAAACAGCAATAGATCTGCAGCTATAAAATTTGAAATAGATCTAAAGCAAGTAGGGGAGTGGAAGGAAATTTTAGAGCAGGTTAAAACAGTAAAACCTAAAAAAAAGAGATATTCAAAACAAAGAAACTCTATGATAAAAAAAATAATCACACCTCTGTCCGAGGCGCATTCCTTCCAAGTCATGGATGGTGTGAAAGATTCATGGGTTTTCGTTGAGAAGGAAAACAACAACGGCTAAAAAAGATCCTTCGAATTTGGTTAATATATTAGTAGCTTATTGAACTCATGTTCGAAAATTACAAACGCATGAAGAGCAAACACTAAATTGGTATGAAGATGTGCTGGGACAATTTTCATTTCGTAGACAGATGATATTAAAAATAAATTGTTAAATTCCAACATAGATTCAGTCATTGCTCCAGGAGGATGTGCTAAGTACACACAGGCTCAAAACGTGGCCAGGAATTAACCGTTCAATATTTAATAAACGTCCGGACATTTAACCGATGCATTATAATTCAACGTGTTTACATATATTTTTTTTTAATGTGTGGCCAACAATTAGCTCTAAGTTGTTTATTTCAGAAGGTTCACACGGGTTTGGTTCTGGTGTACTTAGAGCTACCATTTGAGCTTAATTCAAGGAACATTTACCTGACAAAGACTAGATGATCTCTTATATCTTATCAAGTACTTTAATGTTATTAATTACAAGTGTAGCAAGGCGTTGTTATATTTTCTTAAGAAGTGTGTAGCTTTACATGCTAGTTTTTTTAATTTACTAATCTTTGATTTTTTTTTTTGTACTTCCCCAGTCAATACTACCACATGAGAGATGACTATGGATGATACTGAAATGGCGACTTTGTCAAGATTTAACATCAAGAAAAGATCTAGACTTGAAATCTTAGTTTCAATATAACTTATATGTTTTTTCCATGATAAGTTCTCTTGTCTACTAGCACACCTAGAAACCATAGTCATTTTATTCTATTGACTAAGTACAAAACTAATATACTCCTTACGTTTTATTTCAATTTTGTTAACAGGAAGTTTAGGAAGTCGTAATGGTAGATCCATTGCCTTTTCCTGGTTTATGAAAAATAGTCTAACTATTTAGTTATTTGCTTTGAGTCATACATTAAAATGATCCCTGTGGGACACTGTATTTTATTTTAAGAGTACCTGATTTTTTAAATATGGAACTTTTTTATTTGTTTAAGATAATTTTCTATCCATTGAGGTCATTAATATCGTAATTTAATAGCGTAGAGAGTAAAGTACTGTGATTCATAGTGTTAAAGGCTTTGAATAACAGAAAAGTAATTTCCACCAAAATATCGAGGAGGTTAAAAGCTATTTTGTAATTTCCTATAAGACAAAAGCAGGAGTTTTAAACAGCAGAAGCAGCAAAACTATTGGGGTGAGGAAGTGGGGTCTTCAGCTCCCGAAATTTACAGCCTTGGATAAATTAATCGATATATAAAGGTTTGCGAAAGCATGCCAAGCTTGTTTGCAAGCCGAAGTTAAAAATGGTATTTGGTAATTGATGATAGAAGAAAACTGCAACAAAATTCAACAAGTAACAAATTTTCTTACGCTACCAGTGATTAATATACAATAAAGCTGTAGCTAAATAGAAATGAATTTTCTTTCGACAGTATTGAAATTATTATACAATAAATGGCTGTATTGAAATGAATATACTTTTTATTTGGTTTTGATCTATTGGAAAAAAAATTTATACAAAAGAAAAAATGATTTTATGGTATAACGCATACGTTGTGAAATAAAAATATTGTTTTTATTGCCTTTGTAAAGACACGAAAATAAATATTAAAACAATTTGATGTTTACATTCGATTGGAATGTTAATGAATTTTTTGTTTAAATGTTTAAATAAAAATCTCTATGGACAGTTTTAAAATTAATTTTGATTTGGTTTTGCTTTGGTAACTAACAACAACAAAGTATCATCATACCTTATTGTCTCGATTGAATTATTCTCTACTTTTAAAATATTATTAATAAAGATAAGGGTAGGCGAGACAATATTGTCTCGATTGAATTATTCTCTACTGTTCAAATATTAATAATAAAGAAATGGGAAGGCGAAACAAAATATGAAAAAATATGCACGAATTTCCTGCGGAGTCAGCAAAATTTTGGCACAAATTTTTTGCGGAGTAAGCAAAGAAACTTCCTTATTGTAGAGAATTTTTCGAGTTACTACCAAATGAGCTGCAGCTGCAGAGATCGCTACGCTCACTTTCGCAATAAATACACCCAATGTAAATTCACCGGTATCAAAGAAATGGGATATATTGTTATCAATCTTAAGATGGTATCAGGCTTTTCTCTTATCCGAACCAAATTACAACCTAAGTGTTAAGAAATTTACCAGTCAGACAAAAAAACCATCAGTGGTATTATACTCGCAAATCTTCTCTTTTGGTTAGGAGCAGGTTTTTATCTCTTGTAAACTTTTTTGTTAATTGTTGGTTATCCCCCACCCCAAGTGTTTAAATTCAGTTTCGATCCTATGTAATGTTTTCTAAGAACAAAAGCAGTTTCAAAAGTTATTTGTCTAGAAAATTATTGTGTTTATTTTGCATCAAATCATAAAAAAAATTAAAAACTGTCATGAAAAATGCTACTGAGGCGGCCAATATATTGCAACATCTGCTGAAAAAAGTCGATATGTTGATGGCATTGCCTCCACATCCTTTCGCTTAAGTAGGAGTCCAGCATGTGGCGATATGTACTGTTATGTCGTTAATTTCTTTCTTTGGCAGACTTCCACGACTGTTCGACGTTTTGGTTGCACCTGTTACTGGGTTTACCGTGAGATGGGTAAAACCTATGCTTATTACTTGCAATGCAACCATAGATTAGATGTCATTGTTGTTCCCGCTCGTATAGAATTTTGAAGTAAAAAAATACAAAGTTTAGATATACTAATACTGACCAACGAACATTTCAAAGTAGTTGTAGTTTGTCAGGCACGTTCTGTATCTTTATATATTACTGCTAGACAAGATTAAAGAAATTATTCTATTATATTTATTTAATTAGGTTGCCCTTTTTTCGTTTATCGTGAAATATCAAGTCTAGATCTATCGTTCTCTTCTAAAACTTAAGAGAACGCGTCATTTCAATTTACTATTAATAATCCGTGTTCAATTTTTAGACGCTATTTTTTTAAATATCTTTTTTTTTAAATTTTGAAGTAAATGTAGCTTCTCAACTGCATACATTTCAATAATTTCAATAATTCATATCTTTCCTGTAGCATAATACCTTGTTTGCTAAATGATTTGTGGTTCCCCAGATGTAGGGCGTAAAGTAACTTAAAATTATTTTCCACACTACGTCAGCCGTAGTACTCTTTTTTTCAACACGTTTTTTCAAAACTTTTTCATTATTAATATTTTTTTATTTCATACTTTTAATTTTTCAATTTATTTAAAAGGACAATGTGACTTTCGGTTTAAACTTAGTATGAAGGAATTTAGTATAACATATATGGTATCGCTTCACCTTTTTGTGCACCTGTCAAAAGATTTCACTTTTTTTTCTTTTTCAACCTGTTAGACTTTCAAAATGCCATAAGCCTTCAGATAAAAACAACACCATTTTTATTTAATTTATCTGTGTTTTCTACAAAAAAAATGTCGGATGGTGCCGCGAAACTAAGGAAAGTTTAATGTATACAGTGCCTGGCTGCAGTGCATCAACGTTACTTTCGATTATTTTTAACTATCGTGTGTACCAACGTTAAATATATAGATGAATGAAAATTAGGTTTCAAAAAAATTAAACCTTATTTAGAGATCAACCTTTATAAAATAGCTTGAATCAATATTTCGGCATCATACTCCTCAAAATATCTCCGATATTCAATGAAAAACAAATTCCGTGTTAGCAGGGAAATTCAGATATAATACGAATATCATCACAATCTGATTAAATTTTTAATTCTTAGACTACATTCACATAAAAATTTAAACCCTGGAACATTTTTTTTTTAATAAGTGGCTTCCCACAAGGCTTGACAAGCCACTACTAAGCAGGAAGCAAATAAGAGTTAAAACCTAAACTCAGGATACAGCAAAAAGCTGACCTCTATTCTAAGTTCTGTAAGTGCTCAAATGCCAAAGAGAGTTAAATCAAAACCCTAACCTTGAAGTTAACCCCACATTGAAGATTCAATTTTTAACCACATTCAATTCTTCAATTATTTATTTCACGTTTCAAAGATTTGGAAAGTTGAATTCAACATCAGAAGTGGAGTTTAAATGTAAACCTGTAGTTACATGTAAACAGTTTTTTACAAAATAAAATAACTATTGAATAAAAAAAAAAACTCCATATAAAATTTCATCTCTGAGATAAACAGAAGCCTTAAAAATTTATAGCGTTCATTGTCCAAGCGATATAACAACCATTATGAATCATCCATTGAATTTATGAACCTTTCGATTTTCACCACATTCAGCGTTCTGGTTATTGATTTCGGCACGCCCCATATGCAAATTGAATCGTATATGGTTAGCAACTGGTATTTCCAACCACAGAATCGTTACCATTTTGATATTGTGTAAAGTTCATTTCAAAAATGGCATCTTCTACTAGTTCCTTTTTGTTTTCAATTTCGAATTTTAATCTATATTAAAAATCTTAATTATGAACGTAAAAAATAGATTATATATTTTTAGCATTGGAACGTGCGTTTCGTTCAGTAAATGTGGTGTAAATCTTAGTGTTAAAAGATTTTTCTTTTGAAATTGAAAATATTAATTGAAAAAATAATACAGTCCCCTAAATGTTTTCGGTAACTATGGAGAAATTTTCACATGGCCCACCGAACCGGACTTTGAATATGGAAAAAATGAAAAGAAAGCGCAATTGTATTAGAATGATTTTGAATAAATATTTGGTTGAGTATTAAGTTTATAATTACTAAAGTACCTTAGACGAAGTGAAACTTTTGAATGATTTATTTTTTAAACAAGATGTTTTGAGATCACTAGATGATAAAATTCTTGATTTAGTGCTCGACTCAATTGAAGATGATGGATGAGACATTTAGTAAGAAGGAGGAAACTGAGGTTTTAAAAAAAACGTATTACGAATAGAAATAAAATTAAATAAACTACAGAACAAGTAACATACTAAAATTAAATAAACTACAGAACAAGTAACATACTAAAACTAAATTGAAATAGAATTTATCGCAAAAAGTATGTATTTGTAAAATTATGCTTTTCTCAAAGACCTTCGATAGTGTAGGAAGAATACTAATAGGTCGGTAGTTCCCTTTCTCAAGAGTATCTTTCTTCTTATAAATGGGAATTACATGTGCCCATTTAAGAATGTCTGGAAATATTCCATTATTCAACAAAGTATTAATGCAATCAGCAATTATGGGACTGTGAAAGTGTGCTAAAGTTTTTATAAGTGATAGTGGTGGTATATCATCACTACCTTTTTTTAACTTAGTGATAACATCATATACTTCTTTGGGTTCTACATGAATAAAGTCCAAACTAATGTTGCGGGGAAAATTCATATGGATTGCCTTAATACTTGGATGAGACTCAAAATCTGAATCTGACATCAAAGGGTTATGTTCAATATGAGGATATGATCCAATGTTTAAAGATTTCGTCATGTTGGCAAAGTAATTGTTAAATATCTCAACTACGCTCTTTTCGTCAGAAATAACGTCGCCATTTTCAAAATGAAGTATTCGCTCTCTATTAATAATAGGTTTAGTGGATAAAAGTGGTTTACTTGCCTTCCAAAAGGACTTCTGTCCTACTTTTACGTTATAATTGCGTAAAAATGTTTTTTTCTCTCTACGAATGAGGTTAACAAAATAATTACGATGGATTCTATAAGCTTCTAAATCGCGTTTTTGCCAGACTTGTTTGCGCAATTTTTTAATTAAGTTCGTTTCATTAGCTCTTCCCTGACAATTTTTGAAACGAAAGGTTTATTGTTTCCCCTTATAATCTTACTTTTGACGGGAACCTATTTATCTAAAACTTTCTTTAGAATAGTGTCGTAATAAATATAGTTAAATGTCTTTTGAGCGAAGTTTGTAATAATGTGGGCAAAATGCCCGGGAGTTAACCTCTCTGGGCGCTGTAGCCGACCTCTTACATTTTGGTGTAAAGTTCTTCAGCAAAAGGCATGTTATATTGAACAAATCGATAAAGATATATAAAGCCTGAGGATATAT
>JAUZNK010092169.1:0-12426 GCA_035046665.1 Euphysa ruthae | reverse complement strand
CAGTGGAAGGACGTTTGACTCCGGAAAGAAAGGTTACGAGCTCGACTCCCACCTTCGGCGGAAATTTATTTCCATGTTATCTCTCACTTTCTGAGCAAAACTCATTGCGTAATGCAACGCTAGCTCAAATTGGTCGGATTGTTTGGTTGAGCGAATTTTGTAGACGCAAATGGGTGTTCTAAATACTCCAAGACCCTGTAGGTGGGCCCATCTGGAAGTATAGTCTCGGCAATTTGTTGGTTCCCTACGTTAAATATAAAAACTATCACTATCTATTATGATAAAAAGATTTCATTGATGAGTTAATTACAAGCGTTTAAATGAGATTATGTGTTGACTTTTATTTTGAGTTAGCTAAAACTCCTAAAAATGAAATGATGACATGTATGAAGATTTTATGAAAGAGTTAAGGAAAAGTAATGAAATGGAGACTAGCTTATGTTTAAGAGATTTTAACAATGTTTTAGGTAGGTAATGAGATTATGACATGTTAATAAGATCTTTAAAATGATTTAAGTAAAAGCAACCATATTTATGAAGCCATGCAGTAAGGAAACTATATAAGCCATAAGTGTTAAAATTGTGAAAAGAATACTTAATCCCAGTAATACATAATCTCATTTTGGAATACGTATTAATATGATTTATAACTAAGATAAGTGCCACTCCTCCCCACTCCACACCCTGCTTAGGAGTTGCACCTACGTTGATATGGTTAATATAAGAGAATAAATTTGATCTATTTCAATAACCCGAGGCTATAAGGTGGACTCATCAATGAGCTTATAAAATTAAAAGTCAGACATACTCTGAAACTCATACATTACCTACTTTTAGCAAAAAGTCGATATCTGCATAACCTCATCCCTTTTTTAGTAATGTATGAAAATTTTTTCCAAAAAATCTTAATCGTCACATGTAGCATGGACATATGTATTAACACAGAAAAGTTAGTTCGTAATTAAACTTTAGACAAAGCACAACATTGTTTGTACACTGAGTTTAATGACAAATACAGGAACAATTTACTTTCTATGGTGCGAACAATCGAGATGCACCCAATTTTATTTCAATTAAATATATTTCTAAGGGTTACAGTTACATCGTTACACACTCTCTTTAATTTTGGATAATTCAACATAGTATCCAAGGAGGAAGTTGACATGTTGACATAGTTTCTTTACCTTTATGAGCTGTGTTTACTTTTTAATGCTCCCGTTAAGTACTACATGGAAAATCCGCCCTAGTGCTTGTTCTACGCTTTTCTTTATCAATTTTTTTTTTTGAAATGCAATAAAAGTTCATTTGCGACTAAACATTCTTTTTCATTTGTAGGTGGTGTAAATGTGGGGTTGGGTTTATCAGGATCTTATTTACCTTTAAAGTCTTGAAATTTTAACGTTTGATTTACATAAGTCATAAAATTATTTTATTCCTTTCTTTTTGTGTGATGCTTTTATTAAAATATATGCATTCTGTAGTTGTAGATCTGGAAGTATCTTAAAACCTCCAATATTCGAATTTCTGCATAAAATTCATATGCTTAATTTCACCATACTCTGTGCCTCGTTTGTGTGGAATAAACATCCTCAAAGTTTCAATGTCTGAAAAACAGTCTGTAAGTTTAAGTCGGAAATTAATTCCACTAAAATCTATTTAAACTGCGAGGTTTCTTCGAAAACTTTCGTTCTTACAAACTCTTTATTTTTAATTTCTAGTATTTCATTGCTAAAAAAATTTTATTTAGTCTTTACAAACTAAAATATTATAAATAGTTTTTAAATTTATTACAAGATTGTACTTTTATAAAACAGAAGATAACTTTTTTATCGTTAACATCGCTTCCTCCCTTTTCTTCGACTTCCCAATTTTGGCTTCTTGTTCCATTTTTTCGTCTCCTTCCCCTTTTTATTCCTAAAAAAAAAAAAAAAAAAAAAAAAAAAACAGAAAAGTAAAGTCGATAAACGTTACCTCAAATTTTTGGATTGGCTATATTAGAAGCAGGTTAATGAACTTATTTTATATCCCTGCAGTACCTTGTTAAATGCGGTGATTCATATATTTCTTCTAAATCGCCAATCTTTTGTCATAAAAACAAAAGAAGAAAAAAAGAAGAAAACCCCTAGTAAATATATGTAACCTAGTAAGAATATGAGCATAAAATTATTCAACGGAACAGTATTTTTTAACTGCAGCTCAAGGAAATTATGCAAAACAGTTATCAAGTTTTTTTTTTTAATATTTAACAAGGTAGGAGTTATTATTCCGAAAAAAATGGAGAGCGGAAGATATACTTATAACATATAAATCTCTCGTCCAAAATGAACTGAAACAGTGGGAATATACATTTAGATTTGATAGCTTGGTAAATGACAGACTACATACAAATATATGCATGGATTGTAACTTCAATATCACTGCTCGTTATCTATAGATAAAATGCATAATAAGCCTATATAAGCAAAAAATCTTTTTAAGAATCAAATGTATCTGTTTGCGCGGGTTTGTTCTCCTAATTCATGCTTAGTAAATAGTATAAGAAATATTTCGGGAGTTATGATAATAATTTATAATTAATTCCAATAACTTATAAAAGTATCACGAGTGTTTTAGCACAAGCATAACAACACGCTCTTATCATGAAACTTTCTCTTATGTTCATTTCTTATTAACATCTAAATAAAACATTCTCGTCTTTGATTAATCAATAATCTTTACCATGTAATATAAATTATGCAAATAATAAAACCTTTTTATACAATATAAAGAAGGGACTTTTTTTTTTCCTTTGAGCTAAAGTTTGCTTTATTAGTGAAGGAATTTGAAACGATAATTTCCTTTACAGAAATCACGTATAATATGAAAGAAAAATATAGCAAACAAGTGATTTAACAGAAGATACTCACATTGGAAAAAAGGAGAGTAAATATTTTCTGTTCGTAATAAGATAATTTGAATGAAGATGGGAGGAAACGAAATAATATCTTTAAAGACAAATCTAGCTTTGATTGATGATGTAAAATTAGAATGTTCTGGGAGATTTAAGTATATACTCATGAAGATTTCCGATGGAAGTAATAGCAAATATGTTGTACGCAGTTATGAATCAATTGACATTCAAGGTGAGTGCATAAAAAAAAATTTTTTTCTATAAAAGCTGCGGGAAATTGAGAGCATATACTTCTTTGACATAATAACATTTTAGTTTGGCGCAATAGTGTTGAGAGGAGTTTTGAGAGTTTCTGCAACATATTGCAAAGGTGCTTTTTAACAGCTTCGCTAAATTTTCGCTATAGAATATTTTGGTTGGTTTCAACGCAATAATAATAAGTTTCTGTGGAAATAATGGTGGGGACGTTTATTAAGGACATGGGTATTCATTGTTCTTCGTTGCAGGAAGCTCCTAAACTTAGTTTCTCAAAACAAGCAAATGAGAAGCCTTTGCTTTATAGCAGAATAACAGGATATAATTTCAAAAGAAAAAAAAATACCCTTGGTATAGAAAATTCCATAGTAATGACTAGTATAGTATACAATAATTTAGCTATGATTTTCCAAAAATATGTTTGCAGAGGGGTAATATGTAACTGAATATCTACAATACGAATACGAAACTCAAGCTGAGTTTAAGTTGGGTGTTTGCATTCATAGCATTCATAGCAAGCCGTCACGTTGTGACTTACAAATTAGGCTTGCAGTTAGCGCCTTGTTATTTCTTAACTTACCATATAATTGGTTATATTTGTACTTAATTATGTCATATATAAAAACATTCTTCATTAAATTCATTTCCTTTATCGCATAAATTCTACTATACTTGTATTAAAAAATCAATGGCAACATTGACGCTATCAAAAAAAAAAAAAAAAAATAAAATGAGAAAATCTATCCCGGCTATTTTTTTTAGACTTAAAAGCACTACTCAATTGTTTTTTGAACCAGTCGCTTTCTGCAAAACTAAAAATCACTACCAGAAAGATAGTTAAAAGATGAGATAAAGATAAAGCAAGTCTTGATGAACTGCAAAAAATGTATTATGCGTACGTCCAAAGCTTTGTGTTCATATCGTGATTCATTATTATAATTTTATAAGATTATTTTAAAGAATTTTAATAAAATACCTGACAACCTTTAGAAAGATGTAAAGTATAAACGCAACATTGACAAAAAGAATAATCTTAGCGAATGAATGTGAAACGCCTTTGTATGATATTCCCAAATATATTTACAGAATTTTTTTTTTATTTTAATGGAAAATTTCCAGTTTCTAAAACCGCAAATAATTTTGTGTGAAAAACTCTAATTTTCCTAAATTGTGTATTCGGACTAAATTTTAATTTTAATATTTCCAGACAGTAAGTAATTGTTTTAAAAGCTTTGTCTGCTTTAGTCTATAGAAAATAACCGCTTTTAAGCATAATAGTATATTGTTGCTGTAAAGATTTTGTGATCAAAACTTTTAGCAGAATTTTAATGATAGTTTTCCTCGAAATGAACCAAAATCGATGTTTTCGGAGGGTCACTAAGGTAGAAAACCAAATGACCTATCGAAATTCTTCTTTTGCTAAAAGAGAGCTCTATTCTTTAACTAAAATTTTGTTTTGAAATGTATAATGTTTTATGTTTTGTATATGATTTATCGCCGGTTTATGACCATTTCTTTCCTAAGCTCCATGCGATTCTCCATTTAGATATATATCAAAAAAAAAATTTTTTTTTATTATTGGCTTTAACATGAATATATGAGGCGTATATCCGCCCTGTGCTTTAGAATCTAGAGAGCCTTCCCGATGTTTCCTGATGCTTTCGTATCGTTTATATCACTCTTAGTAATTTTTTTTTGATTGACATTGAATTCCCGCATTAAGATATTTAAGATTGCTCAGCTGAATTCATTTATATATTGAGAAAATCATAGAAGGTAAAGTATTTTTCTTTTCTTTCTTTCACCCACTGTTTACACTAATATTTAAACAATACAAAGTTCCCATGTCATAACGGCTATAACGTGAAATTGAGATATCCTGTTCGTTTGTATGAACACTGGATAGCCAGTTGAAATAAATAGATAAAAGAAATTCTCTATAGATTTATTACATATGTAAATAAGAATTTTAAATCAGTTATAAATAATACATATTTTTTTGTCTGGCACTTTATTTGTCTGCTATATAAGGATGAAAAACCACGTATTCGATGGTTTATAAGGTATTATAACATTTTGCTAAAAGGAAAAACAATTAAAAAGAAAATCAATCTTTGGCAAAAAATCTACAAATATTGTAATCCCATAATTTAAAATTTCTGTTGACTATTAGAATGTTTATTTTCTAAAAGTTTACATTCACGAAACGTTGTGCTCCTGACAATTGATTTAATAATTTATCTAAAACGTAGTTCTTGTACATGACTTATATTCTTGTTTATCTTGGAAATTATCTAAGAGTGCGAATTTTAAGGCCAACAATTCTATTAAATTAAGCTTTGCATACGTGCTAATTCAATATAAATAGATCAAATATCTATCTGTAACTAAAAATGGTATATGGTAATTGGTGATAGAAGAAAGCTGCGACAAAATTCAACAAAAAACAAATTTTCTTAAGCTATCGGTGATTAATATACAATAAAGCTGTAGCTAAATAGGAATAAATTTTCTGTTGAAACTATTGAAATTACTTTTGAATTGTTTTTGATCTATTGTGAGAATATTTTATACAAAAATAATGATTTTTGTAGGATATTGCATATCTACAAAGCGAAATAAAAATATCTTTTTTATTAAGAAATATATTTCAATTTAAATTTACGGTACGAAACACCCGCATTTGTAAAGAAACGAAATTAAATATTAAAACAATTTGATGTTTGCATTCGAATGGAATGTTAATGATTCTTTTGTTAAACTGTTAACTAAAATTATCTCCAAGCATTAGTGAAATTAATTTTGATTTGGTTTTGATTTGGTAACTAACAACAAAGATATCATCTTATTTTATCGATTGAATTCTTCTCTGCTGTACAAATATTATAAATAAAGAAATTAGGAGGCGAGACAATATAGTTTCTATTGAATTATTCTCTTCTGTTCAAATATTATTAAAAAAAAAAAAAAAAACATTGGAAGGCGAGAAAAAATTTGAAAAAAGAGGCATGAATTTTGGCCCAAATTTAGGTAAGAATTTTGAACCTGAATTTAGGCTCAAAAATGTGCGCAGTCAGCAAAAAAACAATCCTTTGTTGCCATAGTAAGGAAGGCTTTTTTTTTTTTTTGATGAGCTCTAGCTGAAAATCTCACTACGGTCGTTTTCACAATTATTGGGAGTGGCCAAATGTTCATTCTAGGAGATTTGGTATATTAGTAAAACGCCTTAGGGTTCCTTGTATATATACTTTATTAGTACAACTTTGCCTACTTGATAGACAGGAGACACTGGTTTCTTTCTGATCAAAAAATTTTGTTAAAGTAAATGTTCGCCCTTTGTTTATTACCAAGTGCTTATATTTTATTTCACATCTAAACCTGGAATTGCAAAAAGCTTAATAGCACAAGATTCTAACTTTCCTTATATAAAGATAAATTGTAATTCCTTTAAAAATCTATGTATCTGCTTTATTAGTAGTAAACTAAAGAATATTTTGATCCTTTAAGCCATGAATTTTTCTAACGAGTGCATGCAATAAAGTTCGCACATTGAATAAAAATTCAGACATACTCGCATACTTAGACAATATCTTCATTATACTTTGCCATCCAGAAGAGTTAATTGCACATCATATATTTTATATTTTTGATGACAGAAATAAAAAGAAATAAGATGACGTTACAAATACACTTAGAGTAAAAAGAAATATAAATAAATAACTTACTGGTAAAGACTTTCATGAGATAAGTGACTTAGTAGTCAGGCCTTGCGTGGCATAACTTTATGGTAATCACTGCATATGATAAATATCTCACTAACTAGGACTTATTTGCATGGAGTCGATAGATAACTTTTTTTTGGATATTTGTTTCTGAAGTGGTCAAAGTTGGCCTAATAAGGCACAATATACAATATGTACAAGGAATCCTAAGGCGTGTTGATGATAAGTCAAATCTCCTTGAATAATCATTTTCCACTCCCAGTAATTTTATTATTTTTCAAAAGTGAAATTTCTTTGATAGATATTTTTTAAGAACGAGTAAAAAAGAATTCCCTTTTCTTTTGTTTGTAATTTATGATAATTTTGGTAAATTATATTTATTTCCAACATTTATAAATTTCTTCTAAGGTTTTTTAAGTTTTTTTTGCCGATAATAAAAAATTTAAGGAAAATCATGGAAAAGACAAGCTCTTATGAAATATGCGCGCTTCTAGATGAGGTGGAAATTAATTTAGAAGATGATGTCAGAATTGAGACGCAAAACTCTTCTAAAATTATGCAATTAGTTAAAACTCTGTTTCTATTAAAATTTTATCTGATATTCTAGTTTCTGATCATTGTTCATTATCTCGAAATTCTTCCTTGAAATGTTCAAGCTAAAGGAAATGCTCAACTCTAAAGGACATCAATTATAAATGGAAATAGAAAAGTAGCAAATGACAGCCTGCAGGAAACGTATTACTAGACTTTTCTCATGGCGCAAGGCTATTTGATGTCTTTGAAAAAGTAAATTGTTTTTTTAATTTACAACCCAAAAAAATTAACAGTTCATGGAAATAAAAAACATGTTAAAATTTTCGCAGAAAAAAATTTTGAAAATGGTGGTTGTGACTTTCAAAAAACGTCAGAAAGCAGCTTCAAAATACGGTGCCCTGTTCAATCATTGTAGAGAAATGCAACCAAGGTATGTGGCGAAGTACTTCTTTGATCAATCTAATCCATCTTGTCTTCAATACCGAAAATCTATATTTTGTTTTCACTTTTGCGTATAATTAATCTTATGGAAATTGCAATGGTAAATTGCTTTATTGTATATGTTAAGCTGTATCCAAATGAACTCTCATTTCTTGAATTTAAGTTGGTAGCATCCCAAAGTTTGATTTGGTGATTTACAAGATGAATTAGAGAGCTTGCTAATCTTGAGGATGAAAATGTGCTATACTAATAGGTTAAAGCCCAAAGCAAAGTGTCTTTGTAATCATTAAAAAAAATATTAGAAATATTGATGATAGATAAATGCGAAATGTCCTCCGTATTATTCTATATAAATATCTGGTCGCTGAATTTAATGCTCGCAAAATATCTATTTCCAAAGACTGCAATGAAAAATTCCTCTAATATTTTTTCAATACTTTATAACTACTAAGCGCTTAAGCCTGCAATGAAAAATTCCTCTGATGATTTTCCAATACTTTATAACTACTAAGCGCTTTATACCGGCGGAATTGACCTAAACACGTTTTTATAATATTTTTAAAAATATATACATATTTTACCATATTTTATAAAAGTACAATGCCCACATAAAAAAATTGAAGAAATAAAAAATAACTCAAGTAGTATCGAAGAAGTGTTCTAAAGTAATCTGTATATGCTCACATTAATAGGATGAAGCCTTTGTTTATAATTATATACAATTCAAAACCTTAAGAATTCTTAAAATGAAATTGTAATACTAAGATTAACTAATTTCTGTAAACATTATATTAAAACATATAGGTAACTGTTACAACAATTTTGCGAAATGCATATTTCCAAAGCCAAAATTCATGAAAATTTTAAAAACACTAACTGATGTTAAATGTGTAGTTTTGATACCTCCTGGATGAATATCTATATATTATTGCAATGTTATACTGACGAGCTGCAATATTAATCAGGCGTTATAATAACGGTCCGTTTTACTATAAGGGTTTCACATGAAATCTCTTGAGTTTAATCTGAGAAAGTCATGTAATTTATGCAGTTTTATTCAAAGCAAATTCAGACATTTAGTTACCTTTTCCTTATTTTAGCTGAGGTTTATGAAAGAGAAAGACGCTTTATATCAAACCTTGGCATTCAAACAGAGTGTGTGGGTGGCGGACGCATCGATCATGATGCTAAGAAGAAGATGATTCTTGTTTACGGTTATTCCATGGTACTTTCTACTTTTTATCATCATAATTAAGCTAAATCTAGTCCAATGTTACTGTAGTTAATAAGGAGCATCAGCATTCTTACCTATAAATTGGGTCATTAAGATTCCCAGTTCTTAAAGTATTTTCTCTTTGGTCAAGACCACGGTTCAGCAGATTTTCAACCGTCATTTTTTCGCAGCGTTTAGTTAACTATAAGGGGTGTTCGTATTTTTTCCTTACCTGAATTAAATCCGCCGTTCATAACTGTATGGTGACTGCTACGGAATATTATGATCCTTGGTTAGTTTCAAAAAGCTGTTATAATTCTGCTAAAGTTTTAGATCACTTTGGGAAATAATTTGATGGCCGTTGCATATCCACTGTTTTAAGAAAATTGTTGACCCGAAAAGCCTAGGAAAAATAGAAAAAAATGATGGCTAATTGTGTACGTAAATATATTAACACCGCAATATGTATAACGATTGATACCATGCTTTTTTAATAACATTTATTTTTCATTTTCAGGGTTATGGACGTGCGGATCATTCAATTGCTGTCGCATTGTTAAAAAAAAAATTTCCTCACTATGTCAAAATATCTTACACTAATGAAGGCTATTGATTGATATCCTCTACGGATGATCAGTTAAGACCAGGACTGAAAAACTTTGAATGTTTTGAATTCTGAGCATCAATTAAAATTGTAATGCATCAAGTTTCACATTATCTCTATTATTTTCTCTATTATTATCTCTACCATTATCTCTATTATTTTCTCTATTATTATCTCTACCATTATCTCTATTATTGTCTCTATCGTTATCGTTATCTCTATCGCTATACCTAGCAACTTCCGATTGTAAAAGTTTCGCTCCATGAACGAAACTTACTATCTGTGTAAACTATACCAATGTATTTATACCCATAAATATATACCAATGTAGAAAATCGATATTAAGTGACATAATGCTATTTGAATTACGAGAACATGGCTTTATTAAAGTTAGAATTATTTCAATTTTAGAGGTCGAGTTATGGATAAGAAAGGATAACGATAGCATTGTCTAAAGATCTTCAAAATTTTTTGCCTCATTCTACGCTGAATTTTTAGTAAATTAGGCTTTCTTAAAAAGCGTATAACATACATAAAAATTGGGCACACAGTTTTCAAATTCTATGGAGGAAGTGTTTTTTAACGGTTTTCTGACTAGTTTTTAGAAACGGTTTGTTGATCTTGCTAACAAAATGCTAATATCAGTTAATACCAGTTAAATAATCAAGGAAAATTTCATATTTTTAAAGAGAAATTCACTTTGTATAAATATTTTGTAAAAAGTAACTAGAAGTTTATTTAGGCAAAGTATAAGTTGCTTAGAAGTGAAAAAAAAAAAAAAAAACCTGTAAGTAATTGTTAACTCATCATATGCCAGAAAAATTTTCTTATATATTTATTTATTTCTTTATGTATCTATTCGAAGATTTGTTATGTCTTTTTTGTTTCAAAATTTGCACCAGAATTATACGTTATTGTAATATCTTTATTTATTTTGTATAGAAATTAAATTTTTTTAAAAAAATGGCATGTATAACTAAAACTTTTTGCATATGTTAAAACATGTCATTTATTCATTAGAGCATATCTGTGCAAATTATTCGTGTTAATAAAATCAATTGCATGGAAGAGAATTATCAACTTGTTAAAAAATATTTTATATATGTTAGAAAGGATTACTGTTTAGACTCAGCATATTGTCACAGCTTTTATTTTTATGAGCTAGTTAAATTTTGGTTAAAATTTTTATAGGATCATTTCCAGCATAAAATTTCCGACCAATCTTCCCATGTTTAGATAGTTAAACCTTTAAGTAATGGCTCTACTTTAATGCATTTTTGCGGTTTTGCTTGGAACGATTTCTTATATCTTCGTGTAGTAAAAATAGAGTTGTATAAAAATAGATGGATTATACCGTTCCGGCACATTATACACGATATGATATATATATTTCAGCTCAGCTTCTCCTCCTCAAAAATAAAATAATGATAATATAAATAAAGAATGTTCTTTTTTCTTGGAGATTTCCTCTACTTAAACTGTTTTTATACAGTATATTGTATATAAACGCAATATACAATAAACTGTAGCTTGATAGCAATAAATTCTCAGCTGACCGTATTGAAATTGCTTTTTATTTGGTTTTGATCTATTTGAAGAAAATTTTATAGAAAAAAAAAATGATTTTATGGGATATTGCATATCGACATAGTGAAATAAAAACATATTTCAATTTAAAATTGATTTAAATTTAACTAACAGTATGAAAAACCCGCTTTTGTTTAATGACACTAAATTAGATATGAAAAAAATGTTTTCATTCGAATGGAATGTTAATGACTCTTTTGTTAATCGTTGGAATAAATTTCTCTGTGGACAGTTTTTAACTTAATTTTGATTTGCTTTTGATTTGGTAACTAGCAACAAAGATATCATATCTTATTGTCTCGATTGAACAGAGACGGCGACACGTTTCGGTAAGTGAGGGAGCTTGAAAAACATATACCTTAAATAAAACATATTTTAGTGACACTCGCAGGCCCCACCATGGTTGGGGCCAAGAGGCCATGAAAATATTCGATTTTAGAAGGCTCTAGATCGCTGGAAAACGCAGCGCTTTTTGAAATTTGTAGGTAAAGATTTAAAAATAAAGCACAGCATGTTTGATATTATCAAATGTCTTTTCAACTTTGAATGATAACTAGAACGGGTATAAAGGTATAATCACTGTAATAAACACTAATGTGAATGTATGAAAGTACGCTTTACTGAAATTTTCCAAAGGTACGTTTTCTGGTATCACATTTCGATGTAAATTCATTTGCGACCTCGATCAAATCAATCGAATCTGTAACGGATTTATGAGCGTGTAAAACAGACAGTGCGTTAAAATGAGCAGCCATGGTGTTTGTGAGTAGCCATGTTTTAATTCTTCTAGCGAGTGAAAAGGACCTTTCCGGTGTTGCGATGGTTGCAGGATTCACAACGATCAATTGGAGGATTTGGACAACATTCAGAATAAGCGATAATTGACCCTTAGAAAGAGTTTCTACTTCACAAAGTATTTCTCCGAAGTAGTCAGGTTTAGATTCCTTAAACATTGTGCGAAGTATTTCAGCTTCTACGGTATTGAATTGATTGATATTTATATCTTCTGCATACTTGGATTGAAGATATCACGTTTCATTAGATGTATCTTTTGAATCAATTGTTTTTGTTAGTAATGACTCCATATTTTTGTAAGCTTCAAAGCTTGACTGGTTGAACCTTTCGCGGATTGAAGAAATTAAGTTATCCAAGGCATCGAAATAAATCTCACGGTAACGAT
>JAUZNK010092158.1:0-12426 GCA_035046665.1 Euphysa ruthae | reverse complement strand
CACATAGCAAAACAGCTTTTATCCTTTGTGCAGTGCAAGTATTGATTGCATTGTGGGGCCAAACAGTAACTGTAAACTTTCAGTTCCTTCTTGTCAGTTTGGTAACAAACCTTACAGTTTCTTTTTTATATCTGAAAAAGTGGATAAATGATTAGTTGTGAAATCACTAATGGGCTTAAAAGCTTGCTACACTGGTGGGTCTTCAAACACTTCTAGATAAATGATATTTCGTATTAACTCTTCTCTGAAATCTAGTAGCAATTAGTCTTTGGAACGTTTTAAGCTTTCAACATGTGGGTTATTCATGCGGTATTGTTGAAACAATACAAAGGCGTTGATTGTGGAAATGTCAATCATATGAAAGAAAAGTGTTTTCCACCATCTAATGCATTTGCGTAGAATAATGCATTTTGTCAATATCTGATCAGATTTATCTACGACATTCACTTAGGCATTGTATCTTTCCACAAAAAACAGTTTCTTTATAGCAACCATTTCCCATTTCTGCTTTACTTTGACTTTGCAGTTCACTTCAACAAAGTCATAAGCATTTTCAATGGTTGATAGCATTGTGACGACTTTAGTATCTATCCATTGCAACGCAAGAAAGTTACCCTCACGTCTCCATCTCATTTCACCTCGTTATTTCTTTTTCGCCTACACCTTTCCATTTTTCAAAGTCATAGGGAGTCCCTTTCTGCATACCGGAGTTCCATTCACAAATAGATAATTTAGCAGCTTTACTGAGGTATAAAAATAATCAATGAACAGATGTTATCCTTGATTCAAAAGTGGCTGTATCAAATTCATAACAATGTGATACCCAAGGCTGTGCTCAAAGACCTCATTTATTTTACCTGTGTATATGATAAAGTCATAGGAGTAACTAGTTTTACTGTCAGCTAACACCCACAGCTTCAAACCAAATTTAGCAGGCTTGTTCACAATATATTGCCTAATCCCAGACCTTTGTTTGGACTTTACTAACCGCTCGTCAATAGCAACATTTTGGAATGGTTGAAAAAACTCCTTACTTTTATTTCGAAAATGATTAATGAATGAATCAACTTTTCTCAACTTTTATTTGGATCTTCTTGTAAGGGATGAACAGCATGGAGAAAAGCAAGGAGGGTTTGGAAGCGGGATCTTGACATGAAGCATCTTGCCCAGAGGCTATGGTACAAGGACTTTGTTGACCAATAGCGAATATTTGTTCTCACCTTCACAAGTCCTTGGTATAACATCAAAGAAATGAGATTCATTATTATATCTGCATTAGTTTATGTCCCACCTCCTTGACTGTTAGAGTACAATGTTTTTTCAGCAATGTTTATCCATGCAAATGCATTGGTGTGCTTTACAACTGTGTTAATGATTGTGTCAGTAAAGAACAATTTCAAAAAGCTAATGGGCTGAATAAAACTATTCCTTGTTGCTTGACTGGAATTCACATGACTTCCTGGAGGGCGATTAGGTGAAAACTCTGGTAATTTATTAGCGTCAGTATTTGGATCATCATAAGATAAGTATTCTTTCCCTGAGGGAATCTCCTTCTGTTGTTTCAGTCTGGTAACCTTTTTTATTTTGGGTTTTGCCTGCAGTATTGGCATCATTCGTACAGGTAGCAAATGCAGCTGTTCTAGTGGTATTAGTGATAATCCAAGCAATGATTGGTTAGGAATTACAGGGGTAACTGGCTATGCTTTTGATGTCAAACAGTTCCCATTTTTTGGTGAAGATGTACATGTAGGAAACTTCCTCTTTTTGGAAGTAGGCGATACGTTTTTATTTACAAAACCTTGAATGTTTGTATCGTCACAGAATCTTATAGCAATGGTCTCAGATTCTTCCTCCGTATCATCATCAGATTCACTAACATGTGTAAAAAGAATACACATTTTTTTTTTTTTATATAAGAAAAATTTATAAGAAAAACAGCCTCAAAATCATCAAAATCTTAAGAAAATCGTCAGAAAATGTTCAGCCTCAGGTGATCTGATCACAAATTTTTGAAAATGAGAAACGGTTTTTTAGGGAACCGAACATATACACTCATACAGACCAACAAAAGAGATAAGATAACAGAAACAAACAGATACTTCAGTAAAATATCTAGAATATCAAAGGGTATCATTATAAATAGTATGTAATTTAGTAAAACGTGCTAAATAAAAAAAAATACAAAGTAGGACAGTAAAATATAAATTTTATGGACCTTTCAGAGCAACTGGAGGGAACGTGTACCAACATTTCATTTATTTCATCTTTCTCATCACAAGATAAACCTCCAATGCAAGAATCATTATGGCTTTCATCGCTTTTAATGCAAAAATCTATTGCATCTTGAAGGGATATTCTGCTCACTCGATTCGCCATTTTGATTTTGATATTACATAAAGTTTTGAAGTATATATCTCTACTTTAAGAAACGATATAAATTTTCTTTTGCCGCCATTTGATTTGTTTTTTACAGAGCTTTCTAATGATACCAAAATATAGTTATGGCAACAGTTTATATGTATCGCTCCTGAGGGAATGATTTTAAGAGGCACAGTATCGAATGAGTTAAGATAAAAAATTTCTAAAAAAAATAAGTAATATTAAAACCTGTGCATTGAGTTGCTGAGCCTTTACTTCTAGATCCTTTCGAGTTTGATATTCAGCTTTGAAGTCATTTTCATAAGTGCTAATCTAAATTATAGCAAAGAGTGTGAGATTTTTCTTCAAAAAGTTATTTCTTTGATGTACCGCCACCAAAATTTTTACAAACATGTTTCAAATTTAATGTTATTTTTAATAACCTTGTACCCATAAAATGTTATAGAACATTTCTATCTTATAATTTTGGACAAAAATTTGGTTAAAATATAAGATTCTAGCCAAAATGTGACATTGGATCTTTCTTAATTGCTTCTAGTTGAATGAGGAATTATTATTACATTTATGCAATTTTAATTTCTAAAGCTCTGATGATGAAAGAATAAACCGAAAATTTGACTATTGGGTTATGCAAAACCTAACTTTAGAATACTTGAAATATATATAATTCAACAGATGTTGTCTGAAAAATGATTCATTGATTTTAGTTCTAAACTGTTAATGTTATTTATTATCAAATTACTTGAAGTTTCTATTTTTGTTTTAAATGTAAGCCTATACAATGTAAATCTATAATTTTTTTTCTAAAAATTATTTTTTTGTAAATTACTGAAAAATGGTAAATTTGCATGAGAGAAAACGAAACTTTGCCTTGTTTATTTCATTAAAAATTCAAGGTTGAACTCTCAAATATTTAGAATTTGTTTTAAACGGGCTAATCGACAATATAAATCAAAAAAGCAAAATTATAACATCATGGGATACATATCTGGCAAGACTGCAAGATTTTTATGAAAATAAGCATGTAAATTAAAATTAAAGATCAAATTTTCTGTTGAATCAAATTATAGCAGCTGTTGTTGGTAATGTGGCGACGGGTTTATTTAATCAAGTATGTTTTGATAAAGAATTACTACTGAAATTACTAAAGATCAAAAACTAAAGATGAATCTAAAGTTTCACACCATATTTGCACACCATATTTTTTTTTCTTCAAGGGCCTTTTCTCTAAAGTAAATATCAACACATTGTTTACACAATTGTGTTACTATAATAATGGGATTTTTCATAAATTATTTTGCTTGAACTTATATAGCTTACCAACAAAAAATAAATAAAAAATAATAGCTCAATATATAAAAAATATAGCTTAAATGCATTGAATGGTTAAATTTTAAATAGGTAAAATAAGTAAAACTTACAAACGTTCCATCAAATAATAATAGCATAAAGTAAAAATATGGAAAAAAAATTATAACTTTTACTTTTAAATAAACTTGTGGAATAGTGTATCATAGCAACGACTTTATGAAAGAACTACACTAACACTAGAAACTAGAGAAGCAACAAGAGAGAATAACACAATATATAAAAACAATGAAAAAGAACACAACGAGCAAAAATAAGAAAATATCCAAACACAGGTAAAGAAGTTGGATGATGATAAAATCAGAGAGCATGGAGCAACACCAAGCAAGCATTTTAAATTTAAAAACATGATTATGGCTCACAACAGAAAACAAATCACAACAATTACATCTCCACCATAATAAAAACTTTAATCGAGTTCGAAAAGAAATTCAAAAACTAACGCATCTTCAGACAGACAAAAATGGCGTTTTAGTTACCTACTAAATCATTTAATACTGATGTTTACAATTTACTTTTTAGATATCTAAACTTTTGATATTCATCGAGTAAATCAAACAAAATGTATATAATAGCATTTTAAGCTTTGCAAAAAATAATTGGCTCTTCACCTGTTCATTTAATAATGGTATATTTTCCAGTTCAGTGGATAGTTTTTTATTTCTTGTCTTCATACCATCAAGCTCTTGTTTTAACGCTGAAATATGATCGTCTTTTTCAACAATAACGTTATCTAATTGCTAATAAGAAAATATATTGACAAAAAGTGTCAATGGCTAACAGATCACAGGATATAAAAAATACAGAAAGAAAAATTCAAATAATAAAAAATGGGCTCTAAAGCATGAGAAGGATGGAATAAGGATACTTGTGTCAAGTTGAACTTCTTCAAAAACTCACAAGACCTCAATATTATTCCACCCAACTGACATTAAAAATAACGTGTTTATTATAACAAATATGTAAAAATTAAAGAAAGTAAATAAAGAATGTAATAACAAAAAAAGTTGCAACATTTAAATACCTTCAAGTCTTCTCTATGTGAACAAACTAATTTGAAATCATGTAATGAATAAAACACAACAGAGCATAGATACGACAGCGTATTAAACTTAGCCTGCAGACTTTTAAAGCTTATATTTGTTAAATTTTTGTCAAAAAACACACACTCCTACCTTTATTCCTAATATCTCTGTTTTGGCTTATTTGGACAATTTTCTTGCATTGTGACCCTATGACGTCATAGAAAATTTTATATAGAAAAAAAACAAGGACAAACCTGAATTCATAGCACTCTCGTAGCTTTGTTGAAAAATTCATATAGTTTAGGCATAAAATCTTCAAAATTCTAAGATTGACACATTTTTTACCTTACTACCTCATTAAAAGTATTAGCAAAAAGTAGGGTTTGGGAGAAAAGTTGCCTTGAAAAAATAACAGAGAAAACAACTGTTGGAAAAAAAGAAATCTATTACCACTCTGAGAGTACAGTCCCCTAAATTTTATTCAAGTTTTAGTTTTTCAATAAAATCAAAGAGCTTTGGCGTAATAATTTAAAGCAAGCCAAATATATAGCTTAAATGAATTGAATGGTTGTTTTAAATACATTACATAGATTAAAATAAGTAAAACTATACTTGATTGCCCAACCTGTTTAGTTATAAATTTTTTTGACCGTTTGTAAACAACCACTAATAGAATACATTAGGAAGAAAATTAGCAGAATGAACGTTATAAATTTAATGCAAAATGTAAGGCTAGTTGCTAAAAAGAACAACCAATACTTATGGACTATTTGAAATAGATGCTTTATATGGACTGATAAGCAAAACAAATTGCTGCTGACACCAACCTATTTTATGAAACTAAAAAAAAAAATCTAATTTAAATGTTTATGTAAAAATATTTAAAAAAATGACTAAATTGGTGCATTGAAAATATATGTTATAAGTAAAAATCAGTGTTACTGAAGGTAGAAAAATGAAATAAGAAAATAAAAAGTGAAATGAAATTAAAACACTAAAAAACAGTATTGTACTAACAAACCAATTTCTTTAAATCTACAGATAGGGATCGAAATAAAGGTTGTTTCTTAGTTAAAAGACCTGAACTTTTGTAAAAATGAAAAAAAAAAACAAAAAAAACCGATAAAATTAGTTATTTTTACTTCTTTACAAAACTTCTGTTAAACTTTTTCTTATTTCTGACAGAAACATTGCAAACATCTCATAATTACCACTCCTCTGTAGATGTTTATTATTATTATCAAATTGCATTGTGGAATTGTTATCAAAAATATCTCACTACTATCAAAACAAAAACAAAGATCCAACTCATGGGAACTCAGGGTAATAAGATGATTTTTTTTTTAATTTAGGGTGTCACATTTTGGTATTTCTATATATCTGTTTCGGGTCGAAATGAACCACTAAGAAAAAATGTTGCTATACCCTTCATTTGAATGTATGAAGAAAAGCTTGAAGATTTAAAATCTATTTATATATCAACATGGGATAGGTTTAAGTTCTTCTCCCCCTTTTTATTACTACTCTTTTACGAAGTGATATAAATATGCAAAGTTAATCTATCAGGATTGATTACATTTAAAATCAGCAAATTAGTGCACAAAATGAACATTAAATTTAAAAATGCATGACTGCTTTCAATTTTCCATCTTAATTTGCCATTGTATTATACATTGCCCCATTGAGAAATAAAAGTTATTGATCTGTTTCAAAGTGCACCTTTTGTGATTAAAGTTGTATTATTTTGTAGTGTAAATATATTTGGCCATCTGTGAGTTGTTTGGAACTGTGAACTTCTCTAATTTTTGTTGTCGTTCCTAAATAGATAGGAAAACAAAAGAGACACTATTTTCATATAAACTAAGCATCCTACCTACCGGTTTTATCCTCTCTTAGACATAAATGTACTTGTTTTATTTATTTGGGAGAAGCAGTGTTTTGACACCTTCAGATAGTTTTATATAAAAAAAAAAAAACGAGGCTTTGTCTCATACTGCACTGGGGAGGCTTACAGCATGCCCTGACCACTCAGCTGTAATGTTATTTCTCTCTTCGCTTGGCTTGTCAAAAAATAATCTAAATTAATATTTATTTTGACCTCTGGGATATATTTGTGTTTCAAGATTAACAACAGGCTTAATAAATATGTGATATAAATACTTTTGATTTCTCTACATTGGCTTTCAGCTTTTGCCAACATTCTCTGAAATCTTTGGTTACTTTTTTATGTTGAACTGTAATATTTTCGTATTCATTAGAATTCTTTTCCAATAATTTTGACTGATTGTTGCATTCATCTCTATACAAGAAATAAAGTTAATAAATTAGTTAAGGCTAAAATTGTTTGATAGCAAGACTATAGTTTGTGCAATGCAGATGCCTGTTATAACAATAATTTCTAAATCTAAGAAGGTAAAATTAGATGCCAGCATTTGCTCGATTAAATAATCAGAAATATTTATAGTATAAAAACTATAAGTAAATTTTATTTAAAATTTACACTTTTCATTCACACGTATCACATATAAAACCTAGATTAAAAATTGGGACTTTTGAGTTGATTTATATTGACCACTTAAAAACACAGCAAATTTAATAGAAAACACTTTGACTAAAAAATATATAATTTTTTATTGAGAAATAAATATTCTATGCAATATATATATATATATAAAACAACTATGTAAAGGCTGCGTCTTTTTAAAAACAAATTGACTAAGCTTGACTATATATATTTTCTTTAGAATGATATATTTCACCTAATCACTAAAAAAAAGGTCTAAATCACACCCCAAAATTGGTAGCTTTGATATTTAAAAGTAAGCATGGTTTTGAGATTTATACACGACCTTATTAAATTATCTTATTACACAAAAATAGCGTACATATCAAAATAAAAGGGAGGAAATTACACAATCAATAATTAACGCGAGTAACAAAGTTGGTCGTTAAAGTGAGTGGAAATTAAGTAGAGTCAAGAAAAACCAAATGTTCCATGGTATTTAATTAGCGAAAATTTCTACCATTTCTGCTCTCGTAAATTAAACATAAAAAATTTCAATATTAGGGCTAAAAAGACAATATTTCACAAAACAAAAAATTAGAAATTGTATTTATCAGTTGAGACAAAGAATAAAACAATTCTTTAATAATAAGATACTGTAGTTGTAAGACTATAAAAAGAGGTTTAAATGAACATTTTCATTTCCTTCTCAGGGAACTTTCAATGCATCTGTAATACCCTAAGCCTTCCATTCATCCTCAATGATCCGGCTTTTCTGATTTGAGGTATGCATACATGTCAGTCATAACTTTAGCATGGCGTGGCTGTAAATTCGACATGCGTAAATCCACTATGATTGTTTTGACGTCGCAATTAGGATCATTCTGCAGAGCCTCCATTATCTAATTAACTTTTGTGTAATATAACTTTTAAGTTTAAGCTGATAAAAATTCTTTTTTGGGTTTTTTTATCTCAAAATTGCCCTTTCAAAATCAATTACCACCTCCCTTTAAAAAATCTGATTTTTCCTCTGATTTAATAAAAATATATAACGCCCAGACATTTATTTCAGTAATCTTGAAAGCTCCCAAGAAAAAATTAAAAGCGTATGAAATTTAGGAAGGTTTATTTAAAGCTACACATTTAATAATGGGTGATAAATTTATGCAAAACTGAAATTACAATGGTTTTATATGATATTAAAGCGAAATTTTCCAATTTGCGTTAATGTATTTTGGTGTAATAAGGTATTTGGTTAATACCATTTCATTTTATTTTGCTGTTTAACTTTCGAAACAAACATTTTTTTCCCAGTCACCAAGTCAGCCTTGTGGGTGATGTAGTCACGGGCATTAATATTAATGAAATTTGTTCTAGCTTAAGCCCCATTTCTAATAAGTTTGGTATTTTTGGCGCACTATACAGAAAGCTATTCAGTTGAGAATTAGACTGCAAAAATGACTGAGAAAAAGGTATAATGAAGAATCTCCAGAGATCGAAAATGAGATTTGCAATGGCAGTGTCAGTGAGATTGATAGCGCGCAGAAAATTATAATCCTGGTGAAATGAGACGTGGCCATGGTAGGGGATGAGGACATGGTAGGGATGACGGCAAAGATGTGGTAAAAAACACGCATACGGTAGTAGACAAGGACGATAATAAAGTAAGGAAGGAAGAAAAGAAAAAGTTTGTGGGGAGACAGCATAAAGAAACAACATAAAGAATGGTGCAAACAATTTTTATGGTTTAAACAATATATTCCTTTGTAGGTGTTCTTTTTTGGTTCTATTTGGATAAGGTGTAAAATAAGTGTTTGCGGGCGCTGGTACAAATTCTGCCATTTTAGAAAAAACAAACATTTAAAAAAATCCTATTACTTTTGAATTTGTTTTTAGAAACCCTAAGTAACTTTCTAAGGTCATTTTCAAATTCAAAAATCAATTTTACTCAGGATTTTTGCATTTTGTTCATGAAATAATTGATTTTTTCAAAAACAAACTGATGAAGTCATCATGACATTTTAAATTTTTTTTTTCATATTCTTGCCCTTTATTTTATCCTTAGAAAAGGGTGAAAGTTTTATTAAAAAATACGTTGTCATTTATAAGCTACAAGGTTTCAAAATATATAGTTAAAAGTTCATAATTTTGCTCTGGGAATCTAGGAGAAAAAAATCTGGAAATGAAAAGGTTAACCAATTTAGAAAGTTAGAATTCTATATCTGTTGAAACAACAATATAAGCAACTTAAATCCTTTTCTCATCTGGAAAATGTAATATAAAATTTTAAGCTATGGCTGAACCATCTAAAAAAATTAAACTTTTAACAATCTCAAATAAAAAAAGCACTTAGTCACCAATTCTAAGTCAACACATTTCTCAACACATTTCTCAGCTCCTCTTTCGCAAAAAAAAATTAATCATTATCCATAAATTTTTCAGCAGAATCTGAACTTAGTTTCTTAAGGAAAATATGAAAATGTTGAAATTGGAAAAAAACATTTTATGACTAGGCACAGAACTCAGTAAATATTTTCAAACAGCCATTATACAGCAAGGTAATAAATTTTGACATCAACTAAAATAGAATTGAAACACAATTTCTTGAAATAAATAGATGTTCTGAGAGTTTTCAATTTCGAAACCAAATTTGACATTTTTTGAGGTGTGGTCCTAGAGTCTGGTTGTTTAACTTCACGCAAAATTAAAAAAAAAAATTAATGAGTCTGCCCCAATAACACGTCAAAAATACTGATTTTAGGCCAAAAATGTCCATATTTGGGTACACTCAGGTCCAGCAACAATAAACCAGAATTTTTTTCAAAAAAAACAAAAATTTCTTAAAACCTCAAACCAAATTTCAGAAAATATATTTGAAATAAGGCATAAACATTTTTAAAAACTTAGAAATGGTTTCTTATTGCAAAAACAAAAGAAAAAGTGTATTAAATGGTTTTTCATCAAAAACAAATGTTGAATTAAATAACTGTATTTGGATCTGCTACCAAAAACAAATGTTGATTTAAATAACTGTATTTGGATCTGGTACTAAAAACAAATGCTGATTTAAATGAGTGGTTACTGAAAACTCTTTACGTATAGAGGATTTTACAGAACTCCAGCAGCGTTAGCTAGAGTCCATTACTATAATAATGTTACTTACATAATCTGTGACTTTTCATGTTTCTCGTTGTTCAATTGGACCTCTAACATGTCAATTTTATCTTGAAGTTGTGCAAGCTCATTGTCTTTATTGGTAACACTAAAGCAACATTTATCAAAAGAAATTAAAGATTTTTCAAAATCAAAAAAATAATCAGGTAACACAATAACATTAATGAAAGATTAAATAGCAAAAAAATTATTACAATGTTCCATACCAATGTTATTTAATTACCAAGTCGTTATAAATCTTACAAAAATAACGTTTTTAAGTGTTTTCATAAAATCGCAAAACTTTCAAGTTCCCGGCAGGTAACAATATTTGGTAATCAATTTGTAAATTTTATAGTAATGAAAGTTTGAGGACCTTGTGAGAAGCTCTTTAAAAAGAATAAAAAAGTCAATTTAATGAATTCTTGAATATCAGTTATTATACAAAATCTTAAGAAAATTGATACTGAACTGATTAAGTGAAGGCATACGTAATATAAAAAGATACTTCACACCATAACAACAGAGAACATTATTAAATGCTTGAAAATAACAAAACATTGCCAATATGAGCACAAACAAATAAATATCCACTAAAAAAACTTAACCTTATCCAACGAAATACATAAAATTACATGTATGTAATATATAATGTTATAAACATGAATTCATAAATAAAAAGACTTACACTATATAAGATTAGTGTGGTAATATTTAGAATAAATTGTGGATCATTTTATCACATTTAATGTAGGGAATCTTTACCTAAAAGGTACTTATGGATTTTCAAACTAAAATTTTTTTGATCATACATACTGATACACAATCAAAATCAGAGTCACACCGTTAAATACTCTATTGAGTATCTAGAGGTAATAAATTTACCTGCGCATAAATTTTGCAAGCCAAAGCTACCACATTAAAATTCCATTTGTCCAATTCAAATAGTTCTTTAAAAGCTATTCTTTCAATAGTTTGCAATTTACAAATATTGATGGCTTTGATTTAAATGTTCATCAATAAAAATTTAAATGTCAAAAAAAAAAGTCCCTGAAAAAATTTTTAAAGAAATTTCTAAATAAAATCAATCTATTACTTAGAGCACACCTTTTGAGGAAAAAACTGTTAATACTGCAGGGATCTAATAATGGTAAAAACATATAAATCTGCTTGGAATGAAATAAAAAGAGATATGAAATATTTAAAAAATCGCAATTAACTCCCGTATTCAAGCTTGGTCAATCGTCTAAACTTAATAACTATCGTCCAACCTCAGTACTTCCTAATACATCAAAAGCATTTGAAAACATAGTCCAACGACAAATCGCTACTTATTTCAAAGAAAACAACTTTCTGAGCAATCACCAGTTTGGATATTGACAAAATTCGAAAGGAGACAAAGGACTATTTGCTAGTGCAGTCTTTATAGACTTGACAAAAGCTTTTAACACAGCCACACCAGTTATAAAAACTACCAACATAAGGTATAAACAGTTAACCACTTAAACTCCTAAGAAATTATCTCTTTAGTAGAACACAGATGTTTCATTTGATGGAATTGCATTGAAAACTTTATCAATAAAAAAGGGGGTTCCACAAGATTCAATACTCAGACCGCTCCTGTTTTTAATTGAGTTGAATGATGTAGCTGGTGTAATAAAGCAAAGTTTCATCTAAAATACGATAACCTTCCATCTGTTTTCTCTGATCATTTCGATGTTTTTAATCATGTGGCTAATACACAAAACATTAACTTTGCTGTAAGAATCCAAAAGTTAAACCAGAATGCAGTGAAAACGGGTTCTTCTATTAAATACAACTATTTATTATTGGCAATTAGACAAAGTGAAAAAAATGAAAAGCAAAAAATAAATTCAAAGCAAAGCTTAAAAATATTTAATATTTTAATTTGCTTTATTTCTATAAAAGAACTATTCTGTTTGCATACAAGTTTCTTTTGAATGAATGAATTCTATGTGTAACCGATATAGCACTACA